>CABFVX010000724.1:206606-236048 GCA_902151425.1 Timema shepardi | reverse complement strand
GGTTTCGATATAAACGCTCTAAATAGCTTACATATACATTTTTCTGTGTATAAAGGACTGTTTTGAAACGCCTGCAACACTACTGAAGGATCCTTGATAGCTTATTGGTAGAATAATATTGGCTCGTTAAGCCAAAGGTCCCGGGTTCGGTTCTCGTTTAGAGGTGTCATTTTCCAACTAATTTAAATTAATAATATTATAAGGCAGCTATGTAGCGTCACGCCCAGTATCTAAAAAAATAAACTTAATAAACACCCATGGTTAGATTACCAAGGTAGTAAAAATAAATATTTCAGTATTCTTAACTTAAGTTGGCAAATGCCACTACCCTGTAGTTTTATTATTGTGTTTAAAGGTGTATTATTGTAATTAATGCAAAGAGTAAAGGGGGAGGAGGGGGTTGTTCCATGTAGTAGTTTTTATTAGTTTATTATAATAATTATTGTAAAGAATAAGGGGGCTATTTACGATATATGTTTGCGATGTTGCCACATTATGTAGTTTTTTCCCCCTGTGTGTTTTTGATGCAAAATGCTTGCATTCTTTCGATATTCTCTGGTGGGAATGCACTAGGCCGAGGCTTAAAGAAAAAACTGTTCCAAACCATCAATATATTAACTCTTTGGTTGGTCGTCAGTCGCCTATTTTAATAAAGTTGGACCCGCAAATGTTAGCTATTGGTTGATTTTCAACACAAATATATTAAACTAGGAATAAAATGAGTGACTGAGTTGTGGTGTAGCGTTCAGGAGCACGTATTGTCTATTTGTGTAAACTCCGATTGTTATTGGATATAAAAACCGGAAACTACTCAAATAACAACTAACATCCTTTATATAATATTAAGGCTAGCTAAAACGGAGGGAGAAGGGAGGGGGGGNGTGGGGACACGAGGTTATATAAATGTTATTGAAATTTTGTAACTTTTTATTTTTTGGCTAAAATAAATAAAATATTACCTCAGTGGATACATTTAATTTAAAATATTAAACTAAATAGTTCTTGAAGAGAATCAGGAAGGAAATAGAGGATGTATGCACACATTTGCGAGGAGGGAGAGGGAAGTGAACCATTTAGAAAAAAAAAACTAATTACACCCGACCGGGATGCGAACCTCGTCTTCTCCGTCCTCAGAAGTCCAGTCAAGGGTATCCTGAAATTTGATGATAAACTTTTTAACTGAAGATAAAAAGTTGTCATCAAATGTTAATATGCCTATGACAAATATTAAGGAGCTATGTTCACTATGTTTAGAAAATCAAACTCTTTGATTCTACCGGAGACAATAACTGTATGTTTTGACAAAAATAAAATCGTTTACAATGAAAACTGCATAAAAAACGACCTTTTATTTCGTCTTCTCCCATCTTACCTTAACCAGCGTTTCATTTCACCCCGCCGTGGCGATATGATGCAAGACCTTCGTAACGCCTGACGTCTAGGCAACATACACAGTCCGTGTGTAGTGCAAATTGCGTCCTCTTCCGTTATTTAGGCGTTTTATGTGGCTCTTCGCCTTAATTTGTGTGTTTTATTAAGATATCACAATCAATATCTGGTAGATTTTTTTACTTTAATTTAATACATATGAACATTATTTGATCACTTGATCGCTTTTGTTGATTAATAAACCGATATTTTATTTTACCCATTTTTAATTTTCTATAACATAGTGAATTAAAATTAACGTTTAAGTACGTAATTTTAGTAAAAACATCATTAGTTACCTGAACCCAAGGATTATTTAATTTGTTTTATTCCTAAGCTAGTATAATGTATTAAGTTCAAATTTAAGTGATGCAAAAAAGCTGCTAGTTATCGTAAACCTTTGTTTATTATTATTATTATTATTATTATTATTATTATTATTACGAGACTCGTTAAATAACATTGTTTTAATATTTTAAGAGAGAGTAATTATTTTTGAACTTAAACAGTCAGTTAAATATATAAGTAACTGTTCAGTTAAAATGTATCTGTTCAAATAAAAACTTGGGCAAAGGTAAAAAAAACATGTATCTAATAGCACCCTGCAATAAAAATCATTAACTGAAGATAAAAAAAAAGTTTTTTCTTTATGAAAAGGTCAATAGATCGCCAAATAAATGTGATGAAGGTAGAATTTAGAATATTTGTGCTCTGTATTCGCGTGGAGGAACAGGGGAAAAGGATTTGGTAAAGTATTCACCCTACTGCACCCCACCCAGAACTTAAGCCCTAACTTACCTGGTCACTGGGAGACTAACGTAGTTTTCCACCAGTGTACTGAGTACTTTTTGCGAGTAGCATCCATTTATTTTGAAAAAACAGTTGTTTTGTGAATGTAACTTCACTTATTGTAAATCAAAAGTTGATGAATTGTTAGGGTAATAATTCCGATTATAAGAGTAATAGTTCCGATAGAATGAAACCTAGGTCGGGGGATTGGGTGGTGACGATCAATTTTCTTTAAGAGGCAACCTTTACCTCTTTGTCCATTGGCAGCAGTGTAAAGCGTGAACTGTGTTCTTCTTTTCATTGTAAAGGCCATATTGTGTTTGTCCCCCCTTTTATATGTTTCTATCCACCTTTCCTATACCTTCTTCCAAATATGAGAGTAATAATTAAGTATTTTAGAATTAGTTTGTTTCAGCCCCACGTCTTACTACTCGTTTGATTTAAGCGTTAAACTATTAATCATACTAATGTTTAATGGATAAGGAAGGTTGAATTTAGAGGGAGTTTACCCACATTTGCGTGAAGGGTGAGTGTAGAACCAACCATTTAAGAAAAAACACCCCCAGTACACCTGACTGGGTTTCAAAGTGTTGTGATAGTGACGTCATAGACCATTCGACCTCCAAATTGGGCTTTAGCAATTATTTAAATACGTATTATACCATTTGTAGCTGCGTAAAGCCTTAACAGGTAGTATGACGTGGTGTTAAAGAGATGTGTTCCGCAAAGTGAAAGAATGGATGGGCTAGAGAGGGGTAGGGGATGACGGGACGAATAATGCAGCCGCTGGTGATGAGAGCAAGTTGATGACGTCAAGCGCTGGCTGGCACTTCCCATTATCGGGTCAACATGTCTGCCTGCCATCAGTAGAGGTGACCGTGAGGTTATACCGTATTATGGAGGTGAGTCGTGATAAACAGCTGTCATGTGATGTACAGGGATACCTTGGGGGAGTATAGGGGATATAGACATAACATACCCATCAACTGAGATCATTACACCCTCCCTGCCCCTGTTCCCCCCTTCTCACCGATAACAACCTCACCATTACTGGGACCGGTAGAGGACACCTAATAATATTATTATTACGAAGAAACTTGGGTTGAAACAATCTTAGATTCGTTTCAAAGGCACTTAACCTAAGGTTGTTTTTTGGCCACATTCTTGCTACCCATGCGGGGGGTCCCCAATTAATCACACGAGTAAACCTACCTCAGTGGTCACATTGTCTAAGGCGTCACTCGCAGGTAGGTGCGGTTACTTCGTCCTGATGAGATGATGATGATAATTATGTAGTGCTGGTAGGAGTATTAAACCTAACTTAAGCTTAATAAACCAGATCATGGCAACCATATAAACAATTCCCCCTCGGGAAAGTTACCACCAGAAATCAAACCCGGGACCTCTATATTGGAAGCCAGTAATACTGACAGCTAGACCAATATGTCGGCCATTGGATGTACTGAGGGTGGTTTTCCTTAAATGGTCTACCACTCTCACTCCCCTCAAATGCAGGTACACTTCTTCTAAACCCAACCCTCGTGATACCTAGCACATTGGAGGTATTAGTACATAGGCCTATGACCCGAATGGGTAGTAGTATGCGGTGCTTACATATTTACTCTATGACATTAGAAACTCGAAAATTAATTGCCACCCTTACAAAAGTACGACACCTATTGCTGTCTTGAGCTAAATATATTCATCGTTTGGATCTACCCAATGGTCTCTTCCCATTGGGTTTGTTAGTCATAGCTTGAACAACGTTTTAAATTCTCCCAATCACGCTGAATGTCCTGCCCACCGTAATCTACGAGATTTGATTATCCTAACAATATAATGTGACGAGTACAGGATATGTAACTCATCATTATGTAACACAGCACTATATAATAATAACAATATACAAAGCATTTTATTTGACTCAATTAAAGAGTCTACCCCATTCACCCAACATTGTAACATATCCTATCATTAATGTAAATGTTGATTTGTAAAATAATGTTTAGTAATAATAATAATAATAATAATAATAATAATAATAATAAAGCTACATCCAACCAAACAAAATAGTATACCAAATAAACCTGATATTTTAATTGTATAAATGAAATCTTACATTCATAAAGCCAAGCGTGAATCTGATAATAATAATTGTTAAAACAACATCCTATATAGGCCCTACATATATTTTTTCTAAGTCAAAGTATTTTGTAATATTGAATTTCTTCTTCCAGTTGCAAGAGAAATAAATTCAATCTGCCATACACAAATCTGTTGAGATCCTTTGTTAAAAATGTCAAACTTAAGTCATTCAACTTTTCATATATTTTTTGTAAACTGTTCTTCTATGAAAAGGTATCCCATCCCCTTTGCCCCCCAAAAAAACGTGTTCACTGACAATAGACAGTAGAGCGTTATTTTCCCTTCTTGTCTGAAGATGTTTATCAGTACGTTACCTGAGCGAAGACCTCGCCATGGTTGAGTTACATCATTCGACCTTCATTAATGTGTATACTGTCTTTTCTCGGCGGCTTGTCACGCGCACTCTATCTCGGCAACAGACGTGGACGTCTCCTACCTTTGATTGTTTTCCGATTCGATTCCCGTTTGGGGATTTATGAGAGTTATTAGTTTTCTTTTATTAGATGTAGTTTTCGTTTTAGGTTGGGTTTGGATTAATGAATACTGTATAACTACTAAAAGGGGCTCAGAAATTAATAACATAAAAATTACCAAGGAATTAACTATAAAATTACCAAAAAATTATCAAAAAAGAATTTAAATTTACGAAAATTATCTAAAAATATGAACGTAAATTCATAATGAGTGCACACGACTAAATCAAACACGCGCTTTACAAATAGAAACTAGTATATATATATATATTCAACCTCCCAACACAACCCTTTCCATTTGATTTACAGAGTATCACCAGGAATGTATATTTTCTAACAGTACAAGCAAAGGAGATATTATTTAGACAACTATGTGTTTTAAAAAAAATTAGTATTTGTGCATTTATAAAAGATAAATTCCCGAAATGACCCAAAAATTACCTAAAAATGACGAAAATCAAGAAAATATTACCTAAACAACAAAATTGACCAAAAAAAAATGACGAAATAATGACCTATTTAAAAACGTGACGTCTGACGTAGACCAATTGTATTTATTTCTATATGTTGACCTAACCTCTTTGCTATAAGACTCTTAAACATTTATTTTAACCGTTTACTATCTGTAAATTTTGAAACATACAACTAATCTAACTCAAGTAGTGATTGTATTATTAAATAAATGTTAGTCTTTCTTTGGATCTGATTTTTTTTTATTCCCATGAACATTAGGGTAGACATACTTTGCAATAAATGAATCAAAATAGAAATATTTCCCTTTTTGTTTTCAATCATATTTAGAATCGTAGAATTGTAGTAATTGACGCTAAAACAAACAATGTTAGTTGATATAAAACAAGTATGGTTACAACAAGACAATTTCAGACACGAGCAGAAGATTATTCTTCCGCTGTGTATACTGGAGTTTTAATTGGCTAGAACTTCTTCCGGCATTCTATTTTGGCGGCTACGTTTCAGGTCTAAAGGTTGTGTGTGCACTATTTGTTTTGTTTAGGGTGTGAACGCTACCATTGAAAGTAATGTGTTTCAACTTCTTGTAAACAATGTGCGATGCACTATTATCTATTAGCTATGTGTTATGCATTAATGTAAGCCCAATCTTAGTATTAGGTTCTAGTATCAGTGATTTATAAATATTTAACCTAAAACAACAGTACGATTAGCACAAATTTTAAAGAAAAGGTATCAAAAATCTTCTCAAGGGATTAGAAGAAACACCAAGTTGAGAATTCACCTTTGACACACTTTATCAGGTACTGAACCTTTACCTTATTAGAGGGTCCACTACAATATCCATTCGCCTCTCCATGACGGTAGGATTTCAGCTGATACTACAGTAGCCTCATGACTTCTTTGGTGCTGACTGACAGCTCACAGCTGACAGCTTATGGCTTTGAAAAGTTACCAGACCAAATGATGTATCACTACGCCGAACCATATGATTTCGAAAACATGTATTTAGCAGCTGTCCCTTCTGACAGTCAAAATGTATGTATATGCCTAAATGTTGACTGTCAGAAGTCAGCTGTGAGCTGTCAGTCAGCACCAAAGAAGCCATGGGGTTACTTTAGTTACTACTGAATGGTGGGGGGAAGGGACGGGGTACTCTAATCGGTAGGTTATAGGCGTGTCTGAGACCTTGGAAAATATCAATTAAAAATGTAATTTTCGTTTGTAATCTAGTCACTGTACAGGCCTACTGAGAGTTCAGGTTAAGTGCATTGCCCTTGTATAGAATTGTTCAATAACCGTGTCGATAGTTACAGCCTTAAGGTACCATTAGATTACTACTATCGCAGAGCCTCGTTAGTACGAACTGATTGGTACCAGAGCTTGTTCGGATTGGCGAAAATTCTGATTAAGCGGGAGAACAGAGAATAGTCGGCGAGAACACAGAGTATTTTCACAAATCTTAAATTACAATTAAATAAGTTTTATAAAATTACAAAAAAAAAAAAGAAGTGTTGATTACAGCATGTAAATATTTTATTATCTCTGTTTGGAAAAATTATCTTTTAACTTGGAGTTTAACCCGCCTCAGTGGCGTAGTTAGCTAATACGATAGTTTCGTGTTGAGCTAGACTGCCGAGGACGGGGAGATCGAGGTTCGAAATTCGCTCGGGTGAACCGGAGGGGGGAGGGAGGTTGTTTCCTAAATGGTCCTCCACTCTCCAGCCATGCAAATGCGGGTTCACTTCCTTTAAATTCAGCCATACTAATTCCTTATACATTAGCGTAATTAGTGCTTAAGCGTTTAACCTGTACGGGAAGTAAGACGCGGTGCTAAGTATAAGTAAATTGGAGTTCGATATCAATAAGATATATTTTATCTGAATTAGTTCGGGTTTTTCCTGTGTTTTCTTAAAATTGTGTTTGGTTTATCTGGTATTGCGAACTGTCAGGTTTCGGCATAACAGGGTTCTACTGTATTGTTCCTAGAGGCTTAGCGTTATGGTATAGGGCCTATTCGGGTATTTTCCTTGTCGAGTTTATGAATTTACACATTCAAAAACAGGCACCAGCTACTGTGGCAAAATGGTCTAAGGCGTCCCACTCGTGCTAGACTAGCCTACTGAAGAACGGGAGATCGGGGTTCAAATCCCGGTCTGGTGTACTGAGGGTGATTTTTCCTAAATTGTTTCCCAAACTCCTTCCACGGAAATAGGGTAGCTTAACTCTAAAATGCTTCCTTCCACATCGCTACCCTGAAAGAGTAGCCTAATAATCATGTGTATGTACAACATGAACAGGTACTAAAGCACGGTGATATAAAAAAGTTTTTGATCAAATAATTTTAGAGATAATACTAGCCGTGCTATAATAAATAGCTATCCTGAAATTGGTTTGCCTAGCTAAAGAGGAGTTAAAAAGCATAACTCAAATTTTATGTGAGCTTGATATTTTACTGCTGTATTGAGGAGTTTGTTTCATCGTGTCCCATAAAGAGCTCTTAGCTAAAACCCAATAATATTATAAACGCTCACAAAACAGTTACTGTCAATCCTGGTAGCTCCAATATAGGAATATCTAATAAAATAAAGTTTTTAACACCTTTCAATACATGTGTTTTCCAAGTTGAGCCATGCTGATAGATGTAAAATAAACCTTTTTTTTTTTGGAAGGGGGGTTAGATTAGGACATTTTGAATTTTTTAGTTACAAGTGAAAGTAATAGGTAACTTATTTTATATTTTTATTGCTTCATACCGACTTGCTATAAAATGTTATCCAACATAATTTTAATGAGATTGACTCCTTATGCAGAGGAAATAATTGGGAATCGTCAGTGTAGATTTCGACAAAATAGATTAACCATGAATTATATGTTTACTATTCAGCGAGTATTAGAAGAAAAAAGTGGGAATTCAACATGACGGTTCATCAATTATACATAGATTTTAAAAAGGTCTAAGATTCAGTTAAAAGGAACCAATTTTATGAAATTTTAGTTAAGTTTGGGATATCCAAAATACTTGTCAAGCTAATTAGGTGTGTTTAGCTGATACGCCTGGCAAAGTACAGGTACAAATAATACAAATTACGCTACCTATCTGTAACTAATTCTATCCAAACCCCCTCATAACACTTTATCTCCATCCGAAGCTAGTTCTATCTAGTCCACCTCATTAAGCCTTATCCATATCTGGAGCTAGTTATGTCCAGTTCATTAAACCCTATCCCTATCTTAGTAGGTCTACGTTTGGTTAGTGAAAGTTTTAGATGAACTTTATAATTAATAGATCTATACAAATATTAATGACTTTAAAATAAATATTGATGGTCTAAAGTGGGGACCCTATACAAATAAGGGTTTATCTTCCCATTAGGTTTGCTAGTCTAGTCAATACTTGAACGCTGTTATAACTTCTTCCATTCACGCCTGCGAGATTTTAATACCCTGACAATGTTTGGTGATGAATACAGGGTATGTAACGCATCATATTTAACTCATTATCATCTTCATCCCTTTTTGAATCAAATTTACTAAAGGAAATGTTTCGAATTAAAATCAATATAATATAAAAAATAGATTTCAATTAAAACTATATTTACCAAACCAACTGTAGCCTATCTAAAGAAGTCATTAATAAATTCTAGAACTTAACTTACCATAGTGCTATACAATAATTATATGTTTTGTTTAAAGTTAAATTTGTAGGAATGGCTCCCATAAAAAGTTATCTCTCATAATTTAACAAAAATACCCGAAATGGAGGACACGAGGTCAAAGTCATCAGTCTCGTATAATTTGATCTACGGGCGATGAGGAGGCCTATATTCAAATCCCGGTGGAGTATACTGAGGCGTTTCAAAATTATTTATTTGATGGGCTTTTTATTTTCCACCGCATCTCACTACTGGTTCGGGTCACACGCATATTAACTCATTACGTTAATGAGTTTAGGACGAGGCAGGTAGAATTGAGAGTAAGTGAATTGCCAACTGCAGAAAGGAAACATGTCCACAAAATACATACGCACATTGGGTTAGTTACAAATTTAAAGCCCCTATACACATGCAAATCGTTAAATTAACTGTAAAATGGCATTGTGTGACGTCACTTTAAAAAGGGGATTCACCGCAGATATGGAACAAGTCTTGAATTGAAGAATAGTTTTGCTTTATAACAATATTTTTTTTACGTGTTTCCTTTCTGCAGTTAGCAATTTAAGTATACCTGCATTTTCGTAGGGGTTGAGGGTAAAACCACCCTCAGTACACAGGACTGGTATTAGAACCCCAATCCCCGTATCAACGGTAGTTGAGAGTGATGCCACACCTTAGACCTGTGTTTTTCAAAAGTATGGTCCTCATACCCCTGGTGGACCGTGAAGGCCTATCTAGTGGTCGACAGGATCCCCAGAAAGTTTCAGATTGAAATTGAACTAAAGAATGTTGATCACATACAATACACACATTTGAAATGTAAAAAATAAAATATCCATACCATGGTTTAGACACAAGACGTTACACTGAGGAAATATGTACCAACCACAAATCAACAAATCTGAAGAATTATTTACTAAAAATTTTGCTACCAGAAATATTAAAAATAATAAAAAAGATACATAAATTGAATGTAGCTATATAGTATTCTTTTCAACATTTTATTTTTTGAAATTATATTTATCTACCATTATTATCTAAAATTAATTGACCTAGAAATTATGTTTTTCTTGCATAATTTCCTCCTCCTTACCCCCCTTTCTCCTAGAATCCCCGGTGGTGCTTGAGTTCGCATGGCTCCTATTTGGTGGTCCCCCATTACAAAAAACTTTGAGAAACACTAATTTGGAGCATTCGACCACCAAAGCGGGTATAGAAAGCTTATTCAAACTTCTTTTCTGCTCGGGATAAATGTCAGAAATATGTTTACGCAGGTAGTTTACATCATCTTTCACGGGATGTAGGGGTGGGGTTCAAACTAAAGCAATAAATCATGTGTTTTTTGACAGACGTGGCACTTCACAAGAAAACCACTCCACACCCTTGTATACCACAAGAAACACAATTTACTTTTTTAAATCTTCTAAACAGCAAAATAGACAATACGCTATCAGGTTTATTTTTACTTCACTTTAAAGAAACACTAGGGTAAAATCTACTGAAGTATTATGATCCAACATAAAGTCGCAGAGTAGAATACAATGACAAACATTTTAGTTGGAAATCTAATTTTTTAAAGAGAGAGAAGTGCGGCTAGTTAAAATAAAATAACTAAAAAATTCTACATTAAAATCATATTAGTTTTAATAAATTATGCCAAAATCATTTAACAACTTTTCTAGTAATCATAAATTACTAGAAAGCACCAATTTTTATGTAACAACTTAAATTTAGAGCTTGCATATATTGATAACAGCTTATTTTAAAATTACATATATTTATTATAACTTAAATTCCCTTAAACAATTTAAATTTAATGAAGTCATTACTTCAGCGAGTCCATCCCTTTATTTCTGGTTTGTTTGTTAATATATAATTATACAAATATATCACAATAATTTGCGAATTTGACATAGCTACTTCGTAATCTACAATTATATAAATATATATAATGTGTGTGTGTGTGTGTGTGCGTGCGTGCGTGCGTGCGTGCGCACAACGTACTACTTCCAAAGAGTTTTATAAATCCATAAAGTAGTATAAAAGAACAATTTTAAGTTTTACATTTACTATACTTTTTTCCCTTGTATTTTCCAATAGGACTATATGAAATGATGTTTTTTATTATTAAAAGTTCGAACCTTAATAAAAGTATATTTTATAGGAAAAATGGGTGAAAGTAAGATTACATTTAGATCATTAATCGGTCCGACACCTTAGCTTAGTTGAGAATCAAATAACTAAAGCTATTATATACTAATCCAAAGGTCCCGGGTTCGATTCTAGTGCTCAGGTGTCATTATTCAATCTTCAGAATATGTTAGCTTAGTTGGTAGCGTGTCTTCCTACTGAGCTAAGGGTCCCGGGTTCGATTCCCGACGTGGTTGAAAAAGTATCATTAATGAAAATATGGGTATAACTTCTCACACTGATAAATTAACGGTCAGGGACTGGATGTTGTGCTTGTCCTAATCTTTAGTTAGATTATAGGGCATATAAAGCTACGGCGTGCCTATCCCACCGGTATTATATGACTTGGATAAAAAAACTGACTCAGGACACAGAATGGAAACAGTAATGAATGTAAAAAGATCATTAATATATAGAAGAGTATAAAATAAAAATCAATGTTGAATAGGATAAAATATTCACAAAATTAGAATCATGATCATACCTTATTAATGTAAACATTTAATAACACAAAGAAAACAGTTTGTATTATTTTAAACCAACGATAAACTAATTTAAATATTATTAAAAGTTTACTTATCAATATGACATTTACTCAAAACTCAATTCAAAGGTGGTTATTAAACGACACTTATTAATATTGATTAGGGTTACTCGAAAATAATATCATACATTTAAATTCAACAATAAAAAATAGAAAACTTGTTTGCAGTTTTAATCATTTATTTCTGTAAGAACAAATAATTATGTAGACCTTTTTTTTACATGGATAAACACTGTATACCCGCATCGGTGGGACACTGACAAAACGTAAAGCTAATCTAATATGGATTTTGGTTCATGGGGAGATTAGGGTTTGAATTCCGGGCAAGTATAGGCCTACATAATTATTATTATTATTATTAGCAGCACCACGTCTTACTACCCGTTCGGGTTATACGCACTTACACTAATGTGTAATGATAAGGTGATTGTGAGATGAAATGGAGGACCTACAGTCTAACGTGGAATCCGAACCACGGTGGAGGCCTGGCATTCCCCACATTCACAAGATGTCTTGTCAGAGGTGAAGGAAGGGTTTGGTAATCAGATATATTTGTGCCGGGACCAAGGATTGAACCCCGGACTCTAGCACAGAAGTCCGACACCTTAGCCCTAGACCGCCAGGTCACCGGCCTACAGAAGATTGATCATAAATAGATGTCTACTATCTCTGTTAGCTAACGCAGGTACATTTTCTCAAAATTATACTTCCCTCATTACTACCTCATTAGGATTATTAAAATGCTTAGAGCGCAAATGGGTAGTAGGACATAATAGGGGAGAAGGAAAAT
The DNA here is from genome assembly GCA_902151425.1 of Timema shepardi. Taxonomy (NCBI): domain Eukaryota; kingdom Metazoa; phylum Arthropoda; class Insecta; order Phasmatodea; family Timematidae; genus Timema; species Timema shepardi. The sequence goes on along the minus strand of CABFVX010000724.1, from coordinate 223,562 downwards.
ATATTTATTTAGTCAAAATTATATTTGAAGAAATAATAAAATTACATTAAAAATCAGAATGCTATATTTGATCTTTAATTATTATTATTATTATATCAATTAATAAAATTTATTTATCCCCAGTTTTGGTTTAATTCGTGTTTTTAATCGCTTCCAGTGACTTAAGTTAGTTATCTAGATTGAAAATAAGAGAAACTATTATTAATATTAAACATACCAGAGTTGCGACAGAATAAAAATGGGAAAGTACGTTGTAGAAAGAACTAAACAAGTGCAGCGTGGCGGTATCAAACCACGGTCACGTTGATGAAAAAAAAATGGGTTGATAAAAATTCGTAGAATGATGCTGTTGTGCTCGTTAGAGGAACACGGTTGCTTTGGAAGCTGATAGAAGGCTATAACCGGTAGAATAATAGAATAATGAACCATATTTGCTCCAAACACACACATAATAGAGAGAAGTGCAACAGAGCCTGGAGCAGGTCGTGACTTGGCTCTGGTGAAGGTGGCTTCTTACTAGTTGGTCACTACTGTTCCATCGCCACTGTGATCAGACGGAGGAGATAGCACGCTTCTACATGTACACTTCCGTCACAATAGCTGTGTCTCTAGTAGTCACTACTGTTCCATCGCCACTGTGATCAGACGGAGGAGATAGCACGCTTCTACATGTACACTTCCGTCACAATAGCTGTGTCTCTAGTAGTCACTAGTGTTCCGTCACAATAGCTGTGTCTCTAGTAGTCACTAGTGTTCCGTCACAATAGCTGTGTCTCTAGTAGTCACTACTGTTCCATCGCCACTGTGATCAGACGGAGGAGATAGCACGCTTCTACATGTACACTTCCGTCACAATAGCTGTGTCTCTAGTAGTCACTAGTGTTCCGTCACAATAGCTGTGTCTCTAGTAGTCACTAGTGTTCCGTCACAATAGCTGTGTCTCTAGTAGTCACTACTGTTCCATCGCCACTGTGATCAGACGGAGGAGATAGCACGCTTCTACATGTACACTTCCGTCACAATAGCTGTGTCTCTAGTAGTCACTAGTGTTCCGTCACAATAGCTGTGTCTCTAGTAGTCACTAGTGTTCCGTCACAATAGCTGTGTCTCTAGTAGTCACTACTGTTCCATCGCCACTGTGATCAGACGGAGGAGATAGCACGCTTCTACATGTACACTTCCGTCACAATAGCTGTGTCTCTAGTAGTCACTAGTGTTCCGTCACAATAGCTGTGTCTCTAGTAGTCACTACTGTTCCATCGCCACTGTGATCAGACGGAGGAGATAGCACGCTTCTACATGTACACTTCCGTCACAATAGCTGTGTCTCTAGTAGTCACTAGTGTTCCGTCACAATAGCTGTGTCTCTAGTAGTCACTACTGTTCCATCGCCACTGTGATCAGACGGAGGAGATAGCACGCTTCTACATGTACACTTCCGTCACAATAGCTGTGTCTCTAGTAGTCACTACTGTTCCATCGCCACTGTGATCAGACGGAGGAGATACACGTTTACTAGCATCACAGTAGGTGTTTACAGCTAGTAGTTATTATTATTCTGTCACCACTATGTCCATTTATGAAATACACACTATTTTCATATAATAAATGTAATTTTCAAGTAATTAAATATGTCATAGCATGTTAAAATAAATAGTACGGTGAACCGCACAGACCTACTTAGTCTTAAAATAAAGACATTTACTAAAAACTAGTAAGATTTGTGAATCATAATGATAATTATTGTGGCAGAAACACTCTACCAAAGAGCATAAATGAAATAATATACAATGTTACAGAAAGATTAAGTAAAAATTAGCATCTCTGTCCACAAAATAGCATAAAATTCTATTAAATATTTCAAAGAACTCCATAAAAAACATGTAGGTATATGTTTGTTTAAAGCTCAGAAACTATTGGTTTTATAAAAATATATTTCAAATAAAAGATTTTTATATTTAATAATACAACATCTTTACAACGATAGGTTATTTCGGATCTCAGATAGTTGCAGAAAGTTCGTTCACGGTAGGAGTTTACCTGGGAAAGGACTTTTTTCCCTACCAGAAATCTATTATATAGTAGGATATTGGTAAGAAAAAAGACCTTTCCCAGGTAAACTCCTCCCGTGAATGAACAATATATGATTAAAATTGTAAGATTGGAAAGATGGAAAAAAAAAATAATTGACATTTGGTTTATAATTCTACAAAATGTAATCAAAATCATTAGAGCGAATTTTGAGAAAATATTTGTTCTCTTTTTGCACCCTTAATTTTAGGGTTTGATATATAATTCAAAAAAACTCTTATGGCAGGACCTTATAAAAACCCTAGCTACCAAGTTTTAGCCAGATCGGTAAAACTAGCTCGACTCTAGTCCAAGATACAGACAGACGGACAGACAAAGAGACGGCATCGCAAAAACCACCCCTACTCTTGAGTTCGAGTTTTTTGATTATCACAATACTTCTCTCGTCGAGGAGTCGAGAGAAAGTAAAAATGGTCGCAAGATTAGTTTTACCATCGCGTCTTACTATCTGTTTAGGTTATACGCCTATGTAATAATTGTACCAGGGAGTTAGGGGTACGGAAGATGGAATTTAGAGAAAGTGTACCCACATTTGCGTATAGGGAGATTGGAAAATCATTTCATATAAACCCCCCCTCAGTACGCTTGACTGGGATTTGAACTCCGATATACCTGCCATGAATAGTTTAGTTCAACACGTAAGTGACGCCTTAGGGTTTAAACCATATGGCCAGCGAAGCAGGTAAGATATTTATTAAATGTATCTCTACGCGTTAGTTAGTTCAAAATGCTAGTTTAATAGCGTCGTAATAAACTTTAAGATTACAATGTACAGCTTTTAAATGTAGGCCTATATCAAACAAACAAAATAGATTTAAATTAAAAAAATTCAAAGCAGATATCTTGTATTTCTGACAAGCACCTTTTATAAAATAAATATGTTTTGCAGTCAACTGTGATAATAATATTTCATATTATTAGTGTTATTTTATAGGTAGTGATAATATCTGACAAAAGTGACAGCTGCAGACCACATGACTTGAAGTATAAATAACTAGAAGGAAAATTAATAACTCTTTTCTAGCTGTTGGATTTGTCGATTCGTAAGCTATTTGAATGTAACTTAAATTCGTGTAAAATTTCCTTCATAGGAAACAAATTGTATTTTAGTTGTCTTTTAACATGCGTTTAAAAAAAATTACTTACAGGTTTAAATTATATTATATTATAGTTGTGTACTTTGTATTAATTTCTTGTCTGTTAGCACTGCAATCAACAGGTAACAAAGGAAGTAAACTCTAGATAGTAATGGAAATAAAGTGTAGTCTAAGTGGGCAATTAGAAAGATGCTCGCAGATAAAAATAAAGTAGGAGAAAATAAAGCGAGACCATTAACTACCAATGTTACCGTTTATTCGCTTCTTCAATCAAAAATATCACGTGTATTATATGTCAAACAATAAAATACAAAATAAAACGATTATAATATGGTAGGTAGTTTTTAACACATTTTAGTGTAATAAAATTTAGCAAACTTCGACATATTTTAATTTCTATTAAATCTATTTGAAACAATTACTTGTTAATGTAACTAGAGTTGACTAAAACTATAACCTTAATTGGTGATCGCGTGAGCTAAGACGTAAAAATAGCTGATTTTTTTGTTTTCCGGTGACGCAGAGGTCGGGGTTCAAGCTCCGGTCAGGTGTTATGTGTTGAGGGTATATCTTTCTTAAATTCTGACCCCTTTCTCTCCCCTCAAATGTAAGTTCATTTAATCTAAATACAACCATACTCATCCTTGCCCCATTATTTTAAATAGTTGAATCACCAGAACGGTTAGTGATAAGCGGTGAAAAAACAAAAAAACAAGAAAATAATTTAATTTTTAAAGCTTATTAATCTTCATTTGTAAAACTATGCATTTGTTTAAAGGATTTATAATTACTTTAGCACATACAATATCTGAAAATTCAAGAGTATTTTTAAAATGTACCTGACTTTTCCGCCATCACACTACATACCCCCATTTTTACAGGTTTTAAGACTTTTTCCAGATTTTCTTGATTATATAAAAGTATTATATTGAAAATTTAACTTAATGGGATTTTTTAGTACCCAGTATTACCACCCATTTGGTTTCTACGCTTATGTGTTAAATACGCTAATGCATTAGGGATTAGGAAAGTTGAATTTAGAGGAAGTTTACCAACATTTGTGTGGAGGGAGAGTGGAAAATAATTTATTAAAAAAACCTCAGTACACTCAACCGGTATTCGAACCTCTATTTCCCTGTCCTCAGCAGTCTAGTCTATTGCGAGAGTGATGCATTAAACTATGCGACCACTGAATCAGGTAATTTGTTTCAATTCCTACGTTTAGCACCAAGGTTGTAATGGGACAATTTAGGGGGTGAAGATGAAGAATATAGCTTAGAGAAAGTGCACCAGCATCAGCTTAAAGATATGATGATAAAATTTCAGTGAAAATTCACACCTGAACAACTATCTTTAGTGTACCCATCCGAGATTGTCACCTTGACCTCCACGTCAAACAAATTTATGACGACTTAGATCGTGTGCCCACCGTTGAAGAAGCAGGATGGCTACGAGGGGTTCATAGTTCACTAAACTTGCTGTCCCAGGCGCTAAGAGTCCTACTTGAATTAACATCCGGTAAACACAATAAAATAAACATTAGCTTGCTCAATGAAGCTAATTGCTGAACAGGTAAATCTAGAGCAAATCCTATGAACGCCTTTGTGAACGTTGGTGGTCTTTATAAAGTCACCGACATCAGGAAGTGGAAGACGTGTAGGGCGATAATTGGTTTGTAGGCCAGGACTATGAAAAGCCCACGGGGACTCTCTAAACCACTACAGCAACAGCAATTAAACGTGGTGGTTGTTATTATAAATACTTGTCCATTCCCGGTAAATTACTAGCAATAGGAGCATGGTACGTCGTATAAAGGTTGTTCTATCATAATAGCCTATACACCTAATCAACATTATGTATAGCTCCTCTTCCTTCTTCTCTATTCTGTATCCTAAACATCCTTCTTTACGCTACTCTCTCCGTTATATAGACCCTAAAATCCTCGTACAGTATATTTTAGTAAATTTAGTTTATAAAATTAATGCAGTTAATATTTTAAATAAAATCTTAATATTTGATACACATTTTTCTTTGAGGGCAAAGCGTTTCAAGCCCCTTTCCGGATATACTCCATTTACATTACTATTTTTTTTTACCACCGTCCATATTATACGCATATGTAGTCTACTAATTACGCATATGTGTTAAGGATAAGAAAGGTTAAAATTAGACCCAACCGAGATTCGAAATCCGATCTCCCCGTCATCGGCAGTACAGTTTATTGCAGATTAATGTTCTGGAGCATTTTACCACCAAAGCGGGTCTACACTAATTTTAGGAAACAAGACGAGTAAGATGGATGTAAGAGGAAATGCACTCACAATATTATTATTATTATTAGCAGCACGTCTTACTACCCGTTCGGGTTATACGCACTTACGCTAATGTGTAATGGTAGGGTGATTGTGAGATGAAATGGGGGACCTACAGTTTAACGGGGAATCCGAACCACGGTGGAGTCCTGGCATTCCTCACATTCACAAGATGTCTTGTCAAAGGTGAAGGAAGGGCTTGGTAATCAGATAAATCTTTGCCGGGACCGGGGATCGAACCCCGGCCGCCAGCATAGAAGTCTGACACCGTACCCCTAGACCGCCAGGTCACCCACTCACAATAACGCGGAGTAAGAATGAAGAAACCACGGTGATAAATTGGATGAGAAAAGCCACCCGTTAGAAAGTGTATTCACATTTGTGTAAAGGGAACGTGAAAAAACATTTTGAGAAAAAACAAACTCAGTACACCCAACCGGTATTTGAACACTGATCTCCCTCTTACCGGCAGTTTACTCTAAGACGAGAGTGCCGCACTAGACCATGCGACCACCGAAACAGTTTTGGATAATTTTGAATGATTACTCTCGAAATAAAAAAACTTATCAAAGTGCAGTTTTATACATGTTTAGTTTGACAACATTGGAATTGAAATCAGTTTAGTAGTTCTTTCAATTTAAAAATATATATTTTTCAACTTAAAAAATATAGTAAAATAGATTCACTTATATATATTTCACACAATTTTCTATCATTATAATTGAAATGTAAGTTAGCGTGGGTTGTAACGGAATATCAAGATCTCCCAGTACTCCAATTTACCCTCGATTATGCGAAATTCACAACATATCAAAAATAAATACTATAAAAGTGGCATTTTATGATGGGAAAAACATGATCAGTATAAACTAAAATAAATGATTACCTGCACCACACAGACTTTCTCTCTTTTGTATCATAAAAAAGAGCCACTTACTAAAAACTCGTAAGATTTGTGAAACGAAATAATTGTACACATTGTTGCAGAAATACTCCAGCAAAGAACATAAATAAAACAATATAAACTGTTACAACAACATTGAGTAAAGAGGAGCACCACCAAAGAGCGTAACCATCAATTTCAATTTCAAAATGATCCATAAGAATATAAATATTTGCTTATAGCTCGGGAACCAATGGTTTTATAAAAATACATTTCAAATAAAATCTTTTCAAAATTAGAATAACTACAACTTAATAATCACTTCATATCTGAAATAGGAAATTTCCTCTTCTATAAAGTACCCTTAAAGTCATTTTCATAGGAAAACGAGAGTTTCCATTTTGATTGTAGTTTTAAACAGTGCTTAGATACAAAATCTAATCAAAATCGTTAGAGCGGATTAAAACAATCTATTCTATTTCATTTTGCCTTTCAATAAACTAACCTTAATTTTAGGGTTTGATATAAAATCCCTTGGGGGAACTTTATGAAAACTCCAGATACCAAGTTTTAGCCCGATCGGTAAAATAGTTCCTGCACTAGCTCGAGGTACAGACACACAGACAAACGGCATCGCAAAAACAACTTTTTCGGTTACAGATTGTTGACATGTAGCAAAATCTTGAGATAGATTTTTTTTACGATCACAATACTTCTTTCTCCGAGGGGTTATGAGAAAGTTAAAAAGTCCTATACCTTATTTTAATTAGTAGATCAACTGTCTACTGACTTATGGGTTTCGTGCTTGATTCGCGACAATTCTGAGAATATTGAAATAAGAGCTCTTCTCAATGATGACTTAACGCCTGGGAGACCAGGTGTTGTGTCTGTTCTATAGCTAAGTTAGTTTGTAAGTCGTGTTTTGATATAATAAATCCGTTCAGAAAGTGCACGTTAAATGCATTTAAAAAAATCCGAAATGAAAGTTCAATATTTTTAAATCAGGAAAAGAATATTAATGTTGAAATCTGGCCTACATAACTATTTCTATAGCAATTTTGGTCATTTACAAATTTTAAAAATAAACTATAAAGGTAAAAATATTTTAAAATGTCACCTTCATAGTATCCAATAAAAAATTTCAAACTCAAGCTTTGTGAATTTTAGGATTTGAGTGAGTACCCTTAGAGAGACTATAACGTTCCAATTTTTCTGTTGGTGTTGTCAGAGGCAGCCTTTCTAAAATCACTCGTCATAGTCGGAGAACTTAGTTGCCATTTATTTGATACATAAAAGTTGTGTTTTTTATACTTGTGATATTAGACAATGTCAATAAATTAGGATTGTGAATGTGGGGAATGCCAGGCCTCCACCGTAGTTCGGATTCCACGTTAAACTGTAGGTCCTGCATTTCATCTCACAATCATCCTACCATTACACATTAGCGTAAGTGCGTATAACCCGAACGGGTAGTAAGACGCGGTGATAATAATAATAATAATAATAATAAATGAGGACAATATAATGAATGATATGGTATGATAGGATAGGCCCCTACAGTACAATAAAGTAGTGAACTAATCTACGAACTGAAACAATATAAAGTGTCTGGCTCTCTAGTTAATATATATGTTAATTAATAATAATCTAATCGGAGTTTATTAGAATGGTATATTGTTGAAATAATAATTAAAACTAATACTCCTGCAATTATTTTATTTTTATTGAAATCCTATATTTAAAATTTATTTATTTAATTGATGAAATTGGACAACTTGTTATATTATATTATATTAAACACTATTGGGTATCAATAATACTGAAATTAAGAATGTATACATTTTAATAAAATAATATATATATAATGTGTAAAATCATCATTTAATATATAAGACATAACCTTGATAATTTTGACAAAGGAATCCTTGCATTAGCATGGTATTTATCCAAATAATATTTATTTCAAATTTCATTTATTTCTTTAAAAAAGAAAGGATAAAATCGCAGACTAAATCAAACTGGCACACAGCTAACACTTCGGAGACGAATTTTCAACTTACAAATATACCTTTGGGTGACTATACATACTGTTTTTTGCAGGATAGTATTGTTTTTTGGGGGTGACGTCATGTTGTCCCACAGAACAACTGGTAGTACACCCATAGGTACTGGTTTTTAACCAAATACTTCTGAAATTACTTATTTTTTTAGCTAGCGAAACTAATATTTCGAATTGAACAGCGCTTTAGCAAGTAACATCATCCTTGATATTTGTTAAGAAGGTTTATTTCTGTTTGACAAAAGTTATGTAGACATGCAAAGACAATTAAAGTGTCTATATAATAATGTGATGTATATAAATTACCATGAAATGAGGGAAAAACTAATGTTCCTTTAGGTATTATTTGTCTTGATTTAACTCAGGTTACCTCGAATTAGCAATTAAAAGGGAGTTTTAATAAATATGTTTGTTTTCTAACTTTTTTTTCCAGTCCTCTATTATTTTTCCTCTGTTATCCCTATTTCTCCTTTATTTCATAACATATACAAACTCTCTCTCTCTCTCTCGCTATATATATAGTTTAATAATGTAGTTTAAAGTTGTGTCCGAAAAGCGCGGGAGAATGTGCTAGTCCCACGTCAATCACGAGACATGATGAGTGATGGTGACTTGTTTTGACAGTGTAGCCACGGTGGCTGCACGAGAGATCGTGACTCTAGCTACCTGGCAAATACCTGTTAGACATTCAGATAGTATCTCTACTACTCCAGCTAGGACCAATTATTGGTGTAATCGAAAAAAGAGGCTGCACGGACCTTTCTTGGGAGGACCCGAATTTCGATGCTAACATCCTCACTCACGAAATGTGTCACCAAAAAATTTCTTCCGATATTTTCTTTGTAAGCTTTTTGAAATTATTTATCCCTCACAGAATAAATAAAACATAGTACATTACAATATGCAGGGCGTTTAAAACAACCGTTAACGTATTATATTCCATCTTATTTATTTTAAGTCTGAGTTACAAGTCTGAGGCTCGAAACCCTGACATGTACACACGAGGGGGTACAAATTGGGACTAATAAGTACTATTAAATATATTTGATCAATTATGCCTATAGTTTGAAAATGTCAAAATACTGGAACAGTTGTTTAATATGAATTCTTACGCGTATTAATTTGTTGGAAACTGTGTGTATTATCTATAAAATTATTTTGCATTAAATTTTGAATATTAAAACATAAATTTCAATTTAAGTAATATTTTTGGGTTTTTGAAATTGTACGCTTTGTTGAATCAAGGTAATTCTGTGTATTCATTTATATCATTATTATTTATTATTAGCACCGCGTCTGACTACCCGTTCGGGCTATACGCACTTACGCTAATGTGTAATGGTAGGGTGATTGTGAGATGAAATGGAGGACCTACAGTTTAACGTGGAATCCGAACCACGGTGGAGACCTGGCATTCCCCACATTCACAAGATGTCTTGTCAGAGGTGAAGGAAGGGTTTGGTAATCAGATAAATCTGTGCCGGAACCGAGGATTGAACCCCGACCGCCAGCACAGAAGTCTGACACCTTGCCCCTAGACCGCCATGTCACCGATTATTCATTTATATCGCTCTATATAGCTATCAATATATAAACATAATTATATTATATAAAAAGTGCACTTTTAGTACCGATTGATAGTATCAGCACACGACTTATTAACTAACTTAACTCTACAATAGACACAACACCCAGTCCCCCGGACATTAATCCATCATTGTGAAGCACCAGTTTCATCCATAGTCAATATTTTTCTCCTGTGAAATGTTCTTATTTGGACTTGAAATTAAAGCAGTTAATGTTTTAAAGAAGTAATACACTATTATGGTAAGTCTAGATGAGTGGTTAGTGAAACTTAATTTGAATTGAGAATCTGGGGTTCATTTCTCCCATGTAGCGAGGGTGTTGGTGTAAATACTAGCTCCAGATAAATTCTGATATAATTCATTTTAATTCACTCTATGTTTATATTTATTTAGATAGTTTAGTTTACATATAGTAAGAGTTTGATTAATATAAATAATTACTAGAGTACAAATGTGACAATTTTTTTTTTACTTCACATTATAAATATGAACAATAATTATTTTTTCATCGTTTCAGCTATACTTACACATTTTAACTTTTATTAATACCCGCATTGTCTCTATGACGTCACTTTTACAATATACTAGACTGCTGATGACGGGTATATCGGGGTTCTAATCCCAGTCGGTTTTACTTAGGGTGATTTTTCCTAAATTGTTTTCAACATAGTTTCAAAAATGCGGGTACACTTCCTCTAAATTCAACCTTCCTCATACTTAGCTCATTAACGCATTTCCCATACGGGTAGTAAGACACGGTGCTAGTAATAATAATAATAATAATAATAATAATAATAATAATAATCAACGTATTTAGGCTAGTACAAGGTGCTAAAAACTATGCTAGTGTGGTAAGGATGAGAAAGGTAGACTTAATATAAAATTTACTCAAATTTGTCTGGAAGGAAAGCTAAAATTCGTTTAGAAAAACAAACCCACTAGAATACACAGCTGAGTTTAAAAATAAACTTTCAGTCACTGAAAAATCATATTGAGACTAACAATGATTACTAATCAAGTCAAACAAAGATTTTCTTAGATATAAATTTAAATAAAACAATAAAAACACTTTTCTTAGTTATGTTTGTTTGAAAGCATTATGTTGATATACTCTCTGTATTTGGAAATATATGTTAAATGTCCCAGTAAAAAATCACTTTGAAACGATAAAGTGTCAACGTTCTCTGTATTTTCATAAAATGTGGTTACAAATCGTTCACTTTAGTAAACATGCGTGTAATTAAATTACCCGCGCCCATATGTGGCAACGATCACACAGCCCTAATGTATCCATGTTCACACTGAAGGTCTATAGGAAATGTTAATGATTCACACAGAAGCTTGGTGGGAACAGGCGATACTAAACCAGTAAGTTGAATTATAAACAGTCTCCTGAATTACCACAGGAGTCGGCCAACCATACTTGCTCCTCCTTTGAGAATATGTCTGATTACAGTTAACTAACGAGGTATGAACTGGTTAATATTTCCCGTCGAATTTACATGAAAGATTATAAAGGAAAGAGGTAGGTACTATACATAAAGGGAAGGAACCCAATTTCTTGGGCTGTATACTTTGATGTGATCCGTTCCTTCGTAATAAATAGTGCGATAATATCAACACGCAGCTCATGATCGGGGCGCAAAGGGCGCGGGTAAGACATTGTGCTCGGGTAAAACTGGATGGGAGGTGGGGTGGAGTGGGGTTGAGATATAAGGAGCACGCAAGCAAGATAATATAAGCTTCACGATGTCAATGCCAGTATAAAGAGTTAAAAACTTAACAACTGGAACACAATTAAACAAACTGCCTTTGTGGGAGTCGCGAATGAGCTATTACTTTTTATTACTCCTACAAGGTAAAAAACTATGCCTAGTTCATCCAATCTCCCGGGGTCAGAATCAAAAATGTAGGCGCTCAAATATATCCTCCGGTATTACTATATTGCAGGAAATATGGTTAAAGGCGGGTCACTGGCGTATTGAACCACAATTATAGGAACTCAGAACCAGTGGTGGCTTACTTTCATTTCACACAAAGAGACTATTAAAATATGTACAGTACAAACCGAGATTAAAACCGAAATAGAGTGGGTGGGTCAGAATCTCAAGTCTAATATTCCTGCGCGTTCAACCCTAGCCAAAGTTCTAACAAAGGTGCAGAGGAAAAGGGGAAAGGTCAAATTTGGACTCAAATTGAGTTAGTGTATGTTAGACAATCATTAGACCTTTCTAATGAACTTTAGACTATGGTTAAAAGAGTTATCTTTCATATTAAAAACTATTGAAGAAAGTATTTGTGGAGGTCCATTTGGGGTCTGAGATATTAAAGTTATTGTTCTGGAAAATGTGTGAAATGTGAATTTTCACCTTTTCCCTGTACCCTTCACTGTTTATTTATCACATTATTGATAGTATTTGGGGACTGCAATTGCAATTCTGCCTTATTTAGACTAACTAGATTATGATACAAAATATTATTTCTCACAATAACTGAACTTTTCAATATTTTACACATCAACTAACATCAACATAATAATAAGATTAAAAGGATAAAAATATTTACACAGTCTCATTTTCATAAGAATAAACTGTTATAAAATAAAAACATGTTTGTTTAAGTTATTGATAATATATATAAAAAATACGACAACAGATCACATGGCTTGAGGTATGGGTACTAGAAAGTAGATCTAGTAACTGTTCTAGCTTCCTATGGAAATTGAACTTTATGAAGAGTGAACCCTTCCTGAAATGTTAGTATTAATTCCCTAACATATTCTGGTGAGATCTAAGTTACACTTTTTTTTTTATTGGTGGTAGATTAAGAACAAATATTTTTTTAAATTTTATGACGTCAGTCGGCGATAAAATCTAGTTCCAAGAGATTTCAAATATATTTTGTATTAAGCTTAATCATTCTACGCAATGTTTGGAAATGTTTGGTATTATTAGATACTAGCAGAAGTACCTGGCGTTGCCTGAGTTAGCCACGTAATGCATTGCGTCGTTACCTCAGGCAACTATTTTCTTTTCTTTAAACAGAAAAAAAAACATTTCTTTCTACCTACTTTTTAATACATTGAAAATACTAATTACGAATTTAGAATTCTAGCTTCAAGGTGCACATGTTTGTGCACAGGTGCTACTAATTTTAAAATTTCAAACCTCTTAGAGCGGTAGATAGCATGCAATGCTCATAACAAAGAGAGACAAACCAAACAAACTATTAATTTTATTATTATAGATTATAGATGTTTAGATATTTCCTAATTGGATAAAGGTAGCAAGCTCACCTTAATTGTTTCCACTATGGTGTAGTTTATTAGATAGAGTCATAATATAACTAATAAAGATAAGATAAACGGTATCTAGCACAGTTCAGGAAATGGTCCATCTTAAAGTTCCCGATAATTTTTATACAGGAATGACAGTTATAGGCCTAATACACTTATTTTCATTAAAAATATACATAGTTGTAGTTAAAATTTGCCCTTGAGATCTAAATATAATATAAGAGTAATATAGTAGTTGTATATTCCAAATATAATATCATCGATGTTAAATTTTATCGACATACTTTCTTTCAAAAATCTTTACAAACATTTAAGAATAGAAAGTAAGTTTAAAAAATATCGCGGATGACAAATTTCTTCTATACTATTTGCTATGGATAAAATACCAGACATAGTTTAAATGTTAGTAACCCGCTTTGGTGGCCGCACGGTCAAGGGCGTTACTCTTACACTAGAATAAACTGCCGATGACGGGGAGATCGGGATTAAAATCCCGACCGGGTGTACTGAGGGAGATTTTCCTAAATGTTTTTTTTTCAATCCATCTCTATGCAAATACGGGTACACTTATTCTAAATTCAACCTTCCTAATCCCTAACCCATTAACGTAATTAATATGTGTGTATACAACCCAAACCTGTAGTAATTCGCGGTGCTAAAAAATTAGTAGTTTCAAATCCGTTCAACATTAGAGACTGGTTCGGTAACATTAGAAAATAAACCAAATTTAATCCAAACCGTTAGATCAGATTTTAAGAAAATCGATTTATTTTTTCTTGTCCCTGTTCTAGGAAGTCATGAAACGTCAACATTAATCAAAATCTCGAGTTCAATTTTTTTGACGATCACAAAAAGAAAGAAAGTAAAAATTGTAAGAATTTGATCAACCTTTTAACATTTTAGTCGTTAGTAAAACATTTTACATCATTATTTGTCCTGGGGGCCCATTTCATCGCAGTAAATATTTAATACACGTGTCGATTGCTTATTTAGAAAATGTGCAAGAACCGCATTATACTAATTCAAAACTAGAATCTATAAGCTATTGTGTTTTTAGCTCCGCGTCTTACTAACCGTTCGGGCTGTATCTGTAAGTTCTCAACTGTATTGAAATGTTGCATGTAAACAGAAAACTTGCAAGTTCAACGAACATATCAGACAGTGTAGAAGAGGACGGTTGTTTTATTATTAGTCTAAGCTTTGTGCAATGTATATTTTGGTAAGTAGTATAAATAAATGAAAATATAGGATAATGTATCATTTAGTAAATTAGGTGAACCTATATTACACAAAAAAAACTGCGATTCTTGTTATTTTACGAGTATATTTATTTCATTCTATTTTTGCATATTAGCTTGTATAATTAAATATGTAATGTAAATTTTGGTTGTTTCCCTGAACCTTCAATTAAAACTGTCAGTTAATGAAATCCAAGTCTGCGAGCAGGCGGACGAAACGTAAAACTTGTCTAGTTTTTTTTATGTTGAAGAAGAAGTGGCCAAGAGTTTTGAGGGTGATTTTTATTAATATTTTTCTACACTCTCTCTCTCTTTTCAAACGGGGGTACATTTTCTATATTCCTCATTCATACATGAACAGTGTAGCTTAAAAATTAGTATATTGGTTAAAAAGTTATTATTATTATTATTATTAGCACCGCGTCTTACTATCCGTTCGGGTTATACGCACTTACGCTAATGTGTAATGGTAGGGTGATTGTGAGATGAAATGAAGGACCTACAGTTTAACGTGGAATCCGAACCACGGTGGAGGCCAGGCATTCCCCACATTCACAAGATGTCTTGTCAGAGGTGAAGGAATGGTTAAAAAGGTAATACATAATTCGCGGAGTTTGTTTTCCACAAGCATTAATGTTCTTCCCCTCAAACCTTGATGTGGCACACAGGTTAAGGCGTCAGTCTCGTTTTTATCTGATTTGCTAGTGAAAAAGAGGGTGTTAGTGGTTCAAATCCTGGCCGGGTGTACTAAGCTCTTTTTACATAATGATTTTCAAATATTTGTCAGTAAAATTGCGTGTACATTTCCTATAAACTCCTCCTTACTCAGCTCCATCTCAACACTGTCATTATGCAGATAATCCGCTTCGGTGGCCTGGATGCTCTAAGAAGCACTCTCGCAGTAGACTGGACTGTCAATGACGGTGAGATCAGGGTTGGAATCTCAGTCGGGTGAACTGAAGGTGGCTTTTTATAAATATTTTCACACACTCCCTCTACGCAAATGCGAGTACACCTCTATAGTCCACCTTCCTCATCCCTAACACATTAGCGTAACTAGTACATAAGTGTATAACCCAAACGGGTGGTCAGATAGATTTTTAAAATTTTCATGATAGCCCGACTGGGTAGTAAGACGCGGAGAGAGGTAAAAAAAATCTCCCATCGAATCCCAGCCTCTGAATATAAATTATGCGTAGTGTTTGATTGAATGTTTATAAACACTGTTATGCGTAACCAGCCCCGGTGGGATATAGTGTCTATAACAATAACACACAGAAATAAATCTAATTTATTTTGCCACGTGGGGTATACATGTAGCTAGGTGTGTGTATGATGGATTGCAGCGAAATGTGGAAAAGGGGAAAACAAACAAAAGCAGAGGAATGAAAATAATGCAGTAGCCACAAGACACGCAAGAGATGATACACCTTGCTTCCTTCCTCCTTTCCTCCCCTTGCAACCCCCTTGTTAGGGCACGTGGCACCCCCTCCCCCTCCAACTATCATCCGCACGTGTAAACACTGTGCGCACCAGGAATGTGTGCATCTTACACGCATCCATATAAACTTTACAGGGCTGATCTAAAAACATACATACGCACACACACACACACACACACATACACACACACACACACACTCGCTCTGAAGAACGCACTGCCGTCCGTACACAGTCCTCTGATTGGTGTAAGCAGAGACGCCTCGTGGCAGTTTGGGTGGATTGGATTATGTCTGATTTTATTTTAGGTCGCTTTGAAAGAACGTGTACAAGTTATTACAATGGCGCAGATGTTTATGACCTCAAAAAATGTGAAAAATGTCCTTTTAAAATGTCAAAAGATGCCTTAAAATATTAAAGTAGCTTCCAAAAGATAACTACAGCATTTTCAGATTAACCCTGAGTTGACTAGAGTTGTGGGTAAATATTGGGCAAATATGTGAAATATTGGTGAAAACGGGGAGAGAGTGGCTCGAATCCCAGTTGTATCCACAGAGGGTAATTTTTCTAGATGGTTTCCCACTCTCCTTCCATGAAAATGTGGGTATATCTTATATATAAAATTCTCGTGTCACAATGTTCGTTCCCGTACTCCTCCGAAACGGCTTGACCGATTCTCATGAAATTTTTAGGAGACCTGGTGGTCTAGGGGTAAGGTGTCAGACTTCTATGCTGGCGGCCGGGGTTCAATCCTCGGCCCCGGCAAAGATTTATCTGATTACCAAACCCTTCCTTCACCTCTGACAAGACATCTTGTTAATGTGGGGAATGCCAGACCTCCACCGTGGTTCGGATTCCACGTTAAACTGTAGGTCCTCCATTTCATCTCACAATCACCCTACCATTACACATTAGCGTAAGTGCGTATAACCCGAACGGGTAGTAAGACGCGATG
>CABFVX010000724.1:195360-206033 GCA_902151425.1 Timema shepardi | reverse complement strand
TATATAATTATTATACTACAGTGGTTCACGGGCAACGCCGTGCGGGACTGCTAGTTACCTATGAAATTCTTCCTTTCTCGTCCCTATCCCATTAGTATAATTAGCATAAATGCGTATAACCTGAACAAATAGTAAGACACGGTGATATAATATATATTATTTAAAATATAATGTTAATTTTTTAAGCTACTAGATAAATAATATAGGCCTACTTACCTAGACCCTTAAAATACATCTATTCACTAGTTATTATTTTGAAGCGTATAATCCGAACGGGTAGTAAGACGCGGTGATAAATATATATTATTTTGGAAACTATCAAATATTAAATTTTACTAGTAATTAAATAAAAATCCTTTACAAAATTCTTCATAGTATGCACTATATGTTCTAAATATGTTTTAAATATTCCCTAAAATTAAAAAAATATATCAAATCATATACTAAATATAGCAAAAATATTACTATTTCTGATCAGAGACCAGCAATGACATGAAGTTTAGAGTAAAAATATGACGTCATAAACATTCTAGCCCTCGGTTATTTATTACATATTAATATTTCCTATGATTATGATGATGCAACATTCGATAAATAATATTCACTTTGCAATTGACTATGTTTTACTTGGGGTAATAGACGTCGACTTTCTAAACACACAGATAATATCAACACAAAACTTACCAACAAATTTAACACCTGGTACCACACACCCGGCTCCAAAAACTTGATCTTATTTCACTACAGGACAAACCCGTGGACAAATAATAAATATTTGAGTCATTCTCGCCCTTAATCAAACCAGTGTCCCTGAATCTTGTGGTCGTCCCTTGTAAGGATTTAGTCACAGGGTCAAACTAACTGTTTGTTCGTAAGGCCAAATACGTATTTCATTCTACGGTTTCAAGATTTTGAGCATCGTAAAGAAAACACAACAACGGGTGATGGGGATGGAGTAAGCAGATATAAAACAATGAATATTATTTAAGTTTCTAAGAAATCATTGCGATATAGGCCCTATTTCATTACCTATCAGCATCTGCCATCCCTAGTTTTGCACTCGTTTCTGTCGAACAGGTTAAGCGTCTTAGATCAATCCACAGATGCATACGTCACAAATCAGAGTTAATAACCTTCTTCCCTCCTTCCTCTTTAGTTTTCATGATAGTCCATGTTTTTTTTAAATATAAGTGTGTGAGTGTTCGAGAATTTGAGTTTGAGTCGAGTTTTAGTAGTCGTTAGAACTAGACTCAAAGATTTTTACAAAACTCGAAAAGTAAGTACCTACCCTGAATTTTCGATTTTATCTCGAAAACTACGAGATAATTTATTTGATTCAATGCTAAACTTATTTTTTTTTTAGCACCACGTCCTACTACCCATTCGGGCTATGTTCTTATGTGATAATTACCCTAATTGGTTAAGATTAAGGTTGAATTTAGCATTTGCTTGGAGAGATATTAGAAAAACATTTAAGAAAAACTACCCTCAGTTCACTCGACCAAACCTTGAACCCCAATCTCCATATCTTCGACAGTGAGGGTAGCACCTTTGACCGTGCGGCCACGGAAGAGGGTTTTAGATGTTATTTTATATAAAATAGGGTCCTTCAGTATCTACTACTGTATTTTTTTTAAGAGCTCCTACAGCTACATCACATTTTAAAAATCCAAATTTTATTTTATAACAAAATCATTCTTAAAATGTGTATTTATGATCATGTTACATTCATATAAAAACACATTGAAATAGTAGTGGTACAAATAAATTATTACTGTATATTACCCGTACTTAGAAACAACTCGATGTTTTCATACAAATTCAATCCGAAGTGAAAAATGCCTAACCTCACATCCTTAATGTGTATGACGTATAA
Organism: Timema shepardi; assembly: GCA_902151425.1. Taxonomy (NCBI): domain Eukaryota; kingdom Metazoa; phylum Arthropoda; class Insecta; order Phasmatodea; family Timematidae; genus Timema; species Timema shepardi. Next base: position 204,157 of record CABFVX010000724.1, on the reverse strand, counting down.
CTAATTAGTAGCCTCTACTGGATATCAGTGACTAGACTAGTACCATCTAACCTAATCTAAAATAGGAAGAGGGTGTGTTCGTAAAAATGGTACCAAAACTAATCCGGAAAGAAGGATAAACCGAATGCACTGTTCACCAGAGATGGTTTCTTAGATTGCCTTAGGAGCCATATTTGGACTGAACACAGCCCCCATGCTACCGTTGTTTGCAACCACCAAGAGAGGTTTGCTGTGAATGTATGACTGGGCATCATCAGCGATAATAATAGATAAGACTTTATTTCCTGCCACCCCGTTTTACTGGAAACGTTTACAGAATATTTCTGGAATAAGTTGTGCCGCAGCGGTTACAAGATGTGCCACTTATCACACGTCAGCAAATGTAGGTGCAACAGAAAGGAGTACCAGCACATTTTTCTTTCGACGTGCGGGAATTTCTAAATGTTTGCTTATTTCAACGGAATGGTATCAGACTTCCCCACATTCAATGACCTCGTCTGACTCGAGATGTCTTCGAAGGATATGAATTCCTATTCGTAAGTTGCTCTCCCGAGTCTCTCTACGCTCTTTAAGTTTTGACCTGGCCTTTTGAATCATCCTGTATATATACCTCTAAATTATAAATGTGTGTAAGTAGAGGGGGTAGAAAAAGATACCATCTAAATAATCTGGATGTCTTAACGTAAAGTTTATTTGTTTGAAAGTGATACATAATAGATAAACATTTCACAAGGTGTAATAACCTATTTTTAGTTACGTTCCCATTTCATAAACAAATGTTAGCAAAACTTGGCACATTATTTAAGAGTGAGGTTTACCTGTGGAGAGATTTTAAATTACATTTAAATTTGGAGGAAAGTTACAACTGTTGGTGGATAGATTCTTATTGTCCTGAAAAACTCTCCAACCCAGTAGGCTAGTCAGCATAACTGGCAGAGAGAGAAAGATTTTGAACAATTGGGTGGGGAAGGCGGAGACAAGGGGGCTTAAGAAGTCAAAGTGAAAAAAAAAAAAATCCTGAAGATATTTGACTTTTGTTGTTGTTTTTTACTTTCTTTATATAAAGTATTGTAATAGTAAACAATTTTTCCCTCGAGATTATAATTGATCTTGACAAGTTATGTGCCTCCGAACTCACATTTATGTGCATTCTTTACAATGGACATGAATAAATTGAGCCCAATTTATCAAATCTATTTTTCAGTTTGTATGATTTTAAGTTTTTTTAATGAAATTCCCTTGGGGTAGAGAAGGACAGAAAGGGGTGGTAAATCTTATGCCCTCCAAACTTGATGAAATTTGATATATGGGGGGTTGTCCTGGTCACAGAATACGAATATGACATTTTTGTGTACGGCACTCACCCAATAGGTCCCAAGGTCCACTGGAGAAGATTTCAAAACTTCCCAAACTAATATACATTATTACTTATCATTGGGGTCGAAAATTTAAACTTGTCAAGTAACTAAAGGGACTACTCCAAATAATTTTAAAAAAGTCTGAACGTTTTTAATTTTTAAGTAGGACCCCGGGAAATATGGGAGGGGACTATAATCAGAAAAAATAACTTTTAAGAGTGGTAGAAAATTTAAATTTGGCATTCAGATAGAGTACGCCAGATAACCGATAAATAAATAAGTCCTAAAATTTTAAATTTATTTATTTTAGTTAGAAAAATGGGAATGAAGGCTTAGATTTTCTCAACCTAATAGAAACAACTAACTCCCAGTGTGGTAGAAAGCTGAAACTCCGAGGAAAAGTAAAGGGACCACGCCAAATAACCATAAGAATCTGAACATTTTAAATTTTAAATGGGACTTCAAGAAATAAGAAAGACGGGTATAAAAATGTAAAAAAAACTTTTAGGTGTGATGGAAAGCAGGTATAAGTAGCCCTCTATACAACCAAATAAATTTTAAAATTTTAAATTTTAAAGTGGGAGTTGAAATTGTGAGGGGGGAGGAAGGGGAAGGCTACACATTTCCAAAGCTAATACATTCAACTACATATTTGTGTGGTATATAATTTAAATTCGTTAAGCAAGTATAAGAACCACTTCGAATAAATCCTAAAAATGGAAATTTAAAAATTTAAAATGGAACTCTTTGAAATGGTGGTGGGGGAGCTATAACCAGAAAAACTTTTGAGATGAAGTAAAGGCCAGCAGCTAGATAGAAAACTCTAAATAACCAAATTAATCTTATAATTTGAAACTTCTCATAGTGAATAGGAAAAATTGAGTTGGAGGGGTTCAAAATTTACAAAACTGTTACTTATACTACTTCTGCTTTTACTACTACTACTACTTCTACTACTATTACTACTACTTATCAATGTGGCAGAATACTGAAATTCAGCAAGCCGGTAAAGATACCACCCCAAATACCTATTGAAGTCTGTAAATTTTAAAAGTTTTAAATGGGACTCCAGGAAATAAGGGCGAAAACGGGGTATAAAAAAACTTTTAAGTGTGTTAGAAAATTTAAATTTGAAAGGCAGGTAGAATTGCAACTCCAGCTAACCAAATAAGTATTAAAAATTTATATTCATAAGCGAGAGTTAGAGAAATACGGGAGAGGGGCAATAGCGAGGCTAAAATTTCCAAACCCATAAGAACACTCCTCACAGTATTAAAGACGATCGATATTTGTCAGGTGGGTATAAGGGCCACCACAAACTGTATTAAAGTTCTGAATTCTTAAATTTCAATATGAAGGAGCGTAAAATGGCAGTGTTGTTGCTGCAACAGCAGAGCGGAGGTCACCACCACGTTACTCGCGATCCTGTGGGAGTTCCAGGAGCGGGGGACGCGAGTAATAAGACTAGGGACAGATAATACCACAGTTCTACATTCTGTATTGAAGGGAAGAGGACTGGTATTTGCGTCCAAAGACCTGTGTGGACTACACCTGTACGTCATGAATAAGTTGCGACGTTGCTGGTCGGACATATATTGGATCGCCTCAGAAACCAATCCGGCTGATTACCCCTCCAGAGTCACCACAAGGGAAATCCTGCAGAACGAGTCAGAAGACGCGGCGAGGATCAACCTTCAAGACATTCTGGTAGACCTGATGGATTTATTATATACATAACAAATGTATTTTTTATTTTTTTATTCAGTGTTTGCTGGCCCGGTATCTTACAATCTTTAAATCCGGGCCGTTTTTTCACATAACTTTCACTTTATTTACACAATTACAATATGAATCTTCTTTTTTAAAATTTCAACACATATTTTGGCTCTTAACTTAAATGAAATTCAACTACCCCTAGCTCAATTTGGTACACCCCGGGTATATTACGCCCCCGGTACCCTCCCCCGCTGGGCCCTTCACAAAGCCCGGGATTTCACTCCCAAGTCCGCCAAGCGCTCAGCAGAGGTGGGCATCCCCATATTCACCACCTGAGGAGGCGCCCTATCAGAGTTGGAAGCCCCGCCTACTTTCTACCATCATACTTCTGTTTCCACCCTTCCTTCCACCCTTGGCAGTTGAATTTCCTAATCTACCCCCTACCTAGTTCCCCCGTCCTTAATTATCTATATTAATTACTAACTAAGCAAAACTAAATTTACTAAATTATTCTATTTTCATTTCTGCCGGGGAACTCCATCACCCCGATGGCATCAGAGGGCTGCAGGGCAGCCGCCTTTCTCCATCTTGACTCTGAGGGCCCATCAACCAAAATCCACCTCTCTTGTTTCCAAGGTGGTGGGTCATACGGTGCAGGGAACCCCTCAGAGTTCATACTTATTCCACTAACTTTTTGTTCATACGACTGGAAAACTGTCTTTTGGATCATAAGGGCATCCCCTGTGTTCCTTCAGACACTCAGTCGTACTGGAATCCAGTTCCCAGGGCTCGCGCTTGCTCCTCCCAGCACATACACATTTTTTTTCCCTGGCAAGGATTGTTACAGCTTATTCCCTTTTAACAATCCTTTTTCCCTACTCACTCCCCGCTGAGACCGCACTAGTGTCCGTGTCAGTCTCGCCCTCCATGTCGCTGTCATCTTCTTCGTCATTGTCAGTGTCAACGTCCCATCTTATTCGTCCCTGTGCCTCTTTAAGTCTGTCTATGTAAGCAGTCTTTGCTCTATCTGACGCTTCCAGTGCAATCTGGTCCAAGAATTTCCAATAGATTGGGTCCCTCAGTATTTCACCTACTAATCTTCCCTGGATCTCTCTCTGGTAGTTCCTCCTTGCTTCTAGTGTAAGGACACACTCAAGCACCACATGTTCAGGGGTTCCCTCCTCACCACATTGGCAATTCCCCGACTCTATTAATCCCAGCTTCCTTAGAGATGCCGGGTACGGTCCCTTCCCCGTGATGAAGTGGACAAGACCTCGAGATGGCTGGAGGTGCTTATTCTCTAGTCTCTCAACCACATTTGGGAATAATTGATAAGTCCTCCTACCTGTCTCACTTCTCTCCCAGCGTCTCTGCCACTCCTCCAACAGGGCTATTTCCGCCTCTCCAGAAGTTGTCACATCGGGTGTGGTGAGGAGTCTCACCTTCTCCAGGTTACTCTTTTTTAGCCAGTACGCCACAGCTTTCTTCTTTATGAGGAGGTCCAACGGCCATACACCTAGGGCCACACTCAATGCATCCGTTGCTACAGTCCGGTAGGCTCCCGTCAGCCTCAACAAGATGTTCCTCTGCAGACCTTGAATCGCCTTAGCCGGAAGGACATTGGTTAGTCTGTGAGCCCAGATGCACGCCCCATAGCTCACAATAGAGAGAAGGATCATCTGATGGTACGTCCTTATTATCCGCATAGGCAGATAAAATCGCCTCTGTCCCATACTTATGATTTTATTCATCACCGACAGAGTTTTCCCCATCACTTCCTCCATGTGCGCTTTGAAGTTCCTGTTTTCATCTAGGGTAACTCCCAGGTATCTGACCGTATGGCTTCTTCTTATAGATTTCGTACCTAACTTTATGGTCGGATCCCTAGCCAATCTACCCTTGAACAGCATGAAGGTCGTCTTCGCCGGTGCCGTTTTTAACTTGACACTTTTACACCAGGTGTCAAGTTCTCCAAGCACCTGGTTACTTTTTCCCTCTAAGTTCCTTCTCGAGTACCCTTCTATTACTATTAGAAGGTCGTCTGCGAAGGCAACCACACCATGCGTCTCTGGCATCCCCTCCAACAAGTACAATACTGGTTCCAGGCTGACATCCCAAAAGATCGGGCCACATACCGATCCTTGGGGACATCCCTTCGTCAGTAGCTTCTGAACCTTATTTCCTGGACATCTCAGGGTGGAGTATCTATTACGACAGTAGTCCTTAAGACTCCTATACAGCTGCCCCGGACACTGAATCTCTCTTAATCTATTAAACATCGCCGGCCACCAGAGGTTGTCAAAAGCGCCTGAGATGTCCACAAATATTCCTACGACGTATTTACAAATGTATTGTTGTAATTATTGAAATAAAGGCTAGGCCACTGTCACCTTCTTGCCCGTGGCTGTCCCTCCCGGAACCTTCCAACCTTCACTCCAGCCACTGGCAAAGAGAGTGTTGGAGGGTCTCGGGACTCGAGTCACCGGCGGGGAGGCGCGGCAACCAAAATTTCCAAAGATAATAAACACTTTTTGGAGAAGTTGAAAGTTGAAATTCGGTAAGTAAGTTAATGGACCTTCCCAGATAGCCGAATGATGTCCGAACTTTATGAAATTTCAACAGCTTTCGTAGAATACTATTTTCGATGTTGAAATTTAGTAGGCACGTAGCTAAACCATACAAGTTAGCTAAATAAGTCTTAAACTTCAAATTGGGAATGGGAACACTGAATAAGGGTGGGTTGGTACAGGAAGTAAATTTACATATTAAAAAAAACTCCGCCTCCCCATGGTTTATTGTGTAGGCGGGGGTGAGTGGTGTGGCCTAAGAATTTACTAGACTGATAAAAAAAAACTTTTCGAAATGTTGGAAAACTTTAACTTCGTAAAGTTAGAATAAAAATCTCTAAAAATAAAGAATACAAAAACTTAATGACGTTGCCTTCCTGTGACGTCACGGCTGACAAGATATTATTTCCCGTGTTAGTTAATTTACGTTTTACTCAGCGAGTTTTAAAGATGTAACGTTGAAACAAAAACCACAAATTCTTAAATGATTCTAAAAATAGTTCTACAGTGTCACAAAATTATAGGTTTTATTTTAATTAGTTTTTTGAAAACGAATTTCTTACAAATCCTCTACAACTTAGGCTATTTGGCTTAGTCCCTAAAATGGCCTGTAGGAATATTCCTGACAGGATGTAGATTAAAAAGGCTGTGGGAGCAGATGCGAATATAGAATAGAAAACAATAAAAAGGTAAAATTAAAAAGCAAGTCAATGTTTTCAAGGCGCAAATATTAATTAAAGTGACTGTGTAAACTCTTTAGGGGAAGAGGGAAAGGATTATCAGTACACAGACAAGAGCCATCTCAGGTGAAATTCTCATTTTCTTCCCTCTCTTTCTATTTTGTACATTGGCGTCTAAGTGATATAGTTCTTAGACTGCTTAGGGGTGTCAAATTAAGATGCAACCTACTTAGCAAAATAGCTTCGAAATCTCCTAGGCAACGTCGCTAAGATTATCTTAAAGTGTGTCCACTAGTATTGTGAATACATAAATAAAAATAGAGCCAATCTAGGAGAGATCTAACAATTAAATTAATAAATTCTGGCGACATAGCTTAAGGACCATTATTCATTTTGTGAAATCATGATGTTCAATATTTAATATGTTTCTGTAATAAAGTCTTTTATTTCATTATTTTATGCTCCTTGATGAAATGTGTTGCTCTTTTTTTCCAACATGTTTCTGTAACAATGTTTATCACTTAGTTTCACTTGTATTAAAATCGTGCTTAGGTAAAGATTCCGTTGTCAATGGATTGCGTTCGTTTGTGCACTCAGTTTGTGGACTGGATAATATTTTCTTTAAAACTCTGAAAGATCAATATTAAAAGTACCCCTTACCTTATTATTCACAAAACCATAGTACCAGAGAGTGAAACCGACAAAGTCAATATATTTGCCGACTATTTTGAAAACGTATCCACATGTCCTAGAAGGTTTAGTACATATGAAGGGCTCAACCACGAGGTAGACATGCAGTTTAATCCCTGTACGCCTCCCTCCATTATCTCCAATGTTTAGTGATAATATTGCAGACCGTATTATAAATTCAAACATTAGTGTTACAGACATCCGATAAACTTTGCACAGCAGAAGTAATTCGTCCTCAGACTTATACAAAACAACCTATAGACAAATATGTAAGTCACCAGTTACATTACACCAGTTACAATCCTTGCATCTTTTTAAACAACATCTAATAAATAGAAAATTATCCTTTAAGCTAGAAGTTCTTCAAGATTGTCCTTTTTTAAACCCCAAAAACTACCAGTAAAATCACATCTTGTATAAGCCTAATTTTAATTTTTAGTAAAATATTTAAGTGCATATTGACAAAATGCCTCCACACATTTTTGAAAGCTGAACTAAGACCAGGACCATCAACCGTAGACCGATCACGTCACATTTGGCTTGGATTCAATTTGATAAATACCATCCATCTAGTTGGGTGTTATTTGATTTCGAAAAGGCCTTCGATAAAACATGGCACCGGAGACTTATCTATAAACTTCATAAATTAGGAATAACAACCAACTAGCTACGAGATATATCTTCTTTACTTTAAGACCGCATAGCTACTATTATCACCAATAATTTATTTTCCAGAATATTTTAACAACTTTTTAGAGTCCTGCAAGGCTCCTTTATTTTGCATACTATATATGTCTGACGTACTCAGACTTTTAAACGATCAAATACATAGCTTTCAAAATGCAGATGACACCATATTTTTGGCGAGGTGTGAGTCATTATCCACAATAAACCAACTACAACAAAGACGAATTGGCAAATTTATGAAATAGTGTTACAGGTGGCGTCTTTCAATAAATACAGCCAAAACTCTTGCCATACTATTTGTAACAACTAAAAACAAATTTTGGTCTTGCCGAAAGTTGAGATACATCTAAGTTTAATATTATTGTTGAGTTTAAATTGAGTCTAACTACTAAATATCCAGGAGTTATATATTTAACCAACATTTATCCTGGAAGCTTCAACTAAAAAATCCCTTACTTTGTTAAAAATACTTTCAGAAACAAGATGAAGCTTATCTCCGAGGACTTTAATAAAGACATACAAAATATTCTAACGCCCTTTCATGGTTATGAGCCCCAAATGAATGTTATTCCATACTACAGGTTCTGGTACAATAAGATATTTGTTTAACATGTTCAATAAAGCTACCCAGTCTCTATGGTATAATTGATTCCCTGGCATATCTGCGACATTCTACTTAAGCTTTGTACTCGCCACGTTCATAGAGCAGTGGACACAAAAAATACGATCTTTAAGTAAATGCTTACCATTGAAGCAAAGCGCAAACACCGCATTCAACATCGACCATGACAGTTCCAGACCATCATCCGCACCACAAACCATGCATCAAATCTTCCTGCTACAACATTAATTTTTTAAACATTATTAAAGAAATAATGCCATATAAACTCTTTTTTTAATGAAAATTCTACCTTTAAATTTCAACTTTATTTTACTAAATATTTAATTTAAAAAAATCAGTCTATAAAATTGTACTACTTGTTGAAGGAAAGGCGAAACCTTTCAATGGCCCACTTATCTAAATATTGTGGTAAGAGTGAAATTGGTGTGTGTGTATGTATATATATATATATATATATATATATATATATATATATAT
>CABFVX010000724.1:170013-195267 GCA_902151425.1 Timema shepardi | reverse complement strand
TATATATATATATATATATATATATATATATATATATATATATATATATAAGGGTAGAAATATAAGGGCGCACGGGAGTAAAACAATATGATTCAGTCTTTAATCTTTCACGTAAGAATCCTTGGTCATTTTAGATGACACCTTCTTCTGGTGGCTGGTCAAGAATATTCTTAATTCAATTAGGTAGCGCTTTCCTCACTGGCGGCTGCCAAAAATAATATTCCTCAACAACGCGGAGACCATCCTGTTAGAAATTTGCTCCAACATCGGAAAAGAAAATCAGCAAGTACCTCCAGCCCCAACATGGCCTAACTATTTCTAATCCCAGAGCTCGATCTTCTCTCTTTTGTTCATCGGTTCCACTGGCCCGAAACCTAAGTATTCCCTCACTCCCGCCAAGAAATCTCATCTCGCGCCTCTCCCCTCAGAGGACACTGACGTACAACCATATCTCTTAGAACTAGCCAACCAAAGTCCCTCTTGAACTGCTACGATGCCATTTTTCCCACGACCCTTCGAAAAAACTTATTTCCTAGGAGGACATGAATTGGGACTTCGCGGTCATTCTTGAGCAAGAACATTCGGACGAATAAGATCAAGGAGAAGAACGACGTGTTTGATTTCCCATAAGAAAACTCCCAAGCAACCCTCACCACTGAGCTATTAGACCACACATCAACATGACCACGACCGTCAAATATAACCCACCGGATGGCAATTTAATAAACATGAGGGTTAACCCGTTTGTGCCTGGATAGAGAGATCGACTACAGCTTTAGGGAAGTTTTGTTTGACGCCAGCTGCATGTGACTAAAATAATAAATCACTCAAACTATAAAATAATGATGACTTGATTCATAATTGTACATCAAAATTAATATATTGGTTACACTTCGCAGCCATAAAATTATACACAAAGTTAATTAAACACTTAAGAGTTAAATTGTTGAAGAGCAGCAGGAGATTGTTGGAGATTTGAAGGAGTCCGAATATGGAGTAATGGGAGTTAATTCAAATTTTGTCCGAACGGTGGAAGCGGAAGTGTATCAAATATGTTTGGATTCAAAGTTTAACACTCACAAAATCCAATGCTTTTGTGACAAAAACTATTAATGTAATATTTACAATATATACGAGTATATTTTTAAAATAGAAGGGTAAATCATAAAAAGTTCTTATTTAAAAGTGTATTTTATTGTAACTTTAAATATTAAATAAACTTAAAATAATCAAATTTATAATCTCATAACAATAGACTAAACCTGCAAAAATACTAACTTTAAGTCGCACATGCCCCATAAGAAGCTTATGATAGCGAGTTAAAAAATATATTAAATCTACTTTCAAATGTTCAGATAGAAAGCCATGTTACTTTTGACAGATTGGATAGATAATTATAGCCTAAAAAATATATAGTAATTTTTGTCAACATTTGTTGCTTTATTTGTTACGTTTTTATGATCTAAAATATTATTACTATAGAGTTACGAATATATTTATGGAACTCTTTATATGTTGGAAGTTTTCTAATAACTAGGTTCAAACTAACCTATTATTAGTACTATTATTATTAGAGTTAAAATTAAGATAACAATAATTTACCCATTGTCTAAGTTATCTTGTAATCTCTGAAGAAATCTGCACAACTTTGAAAGTTTTGACGGCCACAATCATCAAGGAAGAAGAAACTGTCACAATTATAATTTACAACCTCCTAACCAGGGGGTACAACAGCATATATGTGATGTGTGTGTCTCAACACACTGCTTATGTTGTTCACTTCGCTCTGGGATGAACACAATTCTAGGAACGAGGATAAAAATGATGGGGCCTACTCAAAGATTCAAAGATTCGACCGTGGCGTCTGTGGGAGGCGGACTCGCCTGCACATAAAATCAGTTGGGTTTTTTTTTTCGGTCAAGTTTCAGCCCGGCCTCTGCACAAACAACCGAATGTAAGATGTTTATTCGGTCAAAACTTGTACTACGTTGATATTGATGGAAGTAATGGAAGTAAAGAAATTCAAAGTGTAGATCTACCTTTGATACAAAGGGTTTAATCGGCAACTTTTTTTTATATCAGAGGCCATATAGATGTTTAAAAAAATGGTAGGCCGATATAGAAAGCAACATTGAGCAAAAAATTAGAGCATTATATTTCTTATAAACTAATTAGTTATTAGTATATTTTTATGAACACAATAATTGTTTGTTTGCTCGATATTTCGCGGGTAATATTAAATCAATCAGTGGGCCGTAAGTTTCCGACCGCTGGCGCATCACTTCTGTGTTGGACTGGATTACCAATTACGGGGAGATTGGGTCTGTAGGGTGTAATAGGGGTGGTTTACTTTAAAGTGATTTTACACTCTATCCACGCAAATTCTGATACACTTTTTATAAATTCACACTTACTCATCCCCGAAATCGAGCATAAGAAAAACATATGCGTATATCCCGAACGGATAGTAATACAGGTTGACAGAAAAGATTAAAACAAGGTGAACAAAAAAAAGGGTTATTTCAGTACACGACGTAACCTATAGCAGAACACCTACTACTAAACTACTCTGACGTAAGGTTTGTTTGATCAGTGGGCAGAATCAACTGCTTACTTACAGTCACAGTAAGTGTTTCCTTACGTCCTCCTGGAGAATGTTGGAACATTCTTTTGAATATACTCCGCCTCATTATACATTAGTAGATAGTTTAAGACACTAATATAGAGCATACTCGCACCGAAACATGATACTATTATTTATAAATAAATCCTTGTGAAAGGCGGGAGACTGGGGGCGGGGGTTAAAACCATTCATATTTAGACGAAGAAGGGTCATAAGTTATCCGGGGAAGTAGGAAATGCGAGGAAAGATCAGAGTTTTGGCAGATTTTAGATTAAAACCTTTTTGCCCAAAATAGATAAAATATTTCTCCAGTAGAAATATAATTTTATTTTCTTCACCTGGTGGTGACCTCAACATTTCTTGAATAACTGTTAAGGGTGTACTTAAATTTAGTGACAACTTTTTCTCTTCATTTAAAAAGTTTCCTATCTAATATCACTATGCTCAGGACAGATAACTCATGTTCCCTACACACCCATGGTTTAGAGACTTTTTTTTAAAATACATCCTGTTTTTCATTAATGAGGTAGGAATAAGGAAGGTGTAGTTTTAGAGAAATGTATACACATTTTCGTAAAGCTGCTCTAGGAAGATGTTCAAGGAAAACCTATCTCAGATCAACCAACTGGGATTCGAGTCCTGATCTACCAGTCACCGGTCAACTATACTAAACGACTTTGACGTTTAATGTACCTGCTAAACGATGTAGGTCAATAATTTATTGCATGACTGAGTTTGACAAATATTTTAAATTGAAACCTCCTATAAATAGTAAAAGCAACATAATCCAACATATATCCCAGAAATGCGTAGTAGTAGACACAGCGGCTTCTTGAATGGTTAGAAAATGTTCTTTAATCGACAGATCAACCATGTCCTATAGCCATGTGCTCCCCCAGTATTTGAAATATCTCAAACGTTAAAAAAAAGGGGGGGGTTCAAAGGGGAGTAAATAAACAAAAATTAAATGCACACTGATTGAAACTATAATTTGGAACGTGTATACTCCCGTTCACAGGAATTAATCCAAACGTATTTGAAATATGCCACCTAGACAAGGGAAACGAACCCGGGACATTGGGCTTAGCTCACTAATCTTCTTTATAGCTCAGTGGGAGAGTATTGCCACGCTAATACAAAGGTCTTAGATTCAATTCCCGTATCCATATGTCATTTTTCCATTTATATTCAAACAAACATATTGAGCTTATTTGGAAAATATCCCCGGAAAAAAAGTAGGGTTTTCTGAATAGGTTGTAAATAAATTATACATCCAAACAAATCTTTTTGATGTTTAAAAAACTGTAGCCTTGCTTTCTATTATTGAAAGCAACAATTTACTTTATATAAGTCCAGATCAGCTATCAACGACTATAGCTAACCAGGAGGACTCGTGCTCAGAATATCCATGCACGTACTATTTTTGAAGCGAAGATGAGGTTGGCCCTACCCATATAGTGTGAAAAACTGCTTTAAGTCATCCCTCCAGGGATCAAACTCGGATGAAACAAGTCACAAAAATTACACCTGGACATGGGAAGAGAACCCAGGACCTTTGGCTTAGTACGCCAAAGGCCCCAGGATTGATTCCCGTGTTCAGGTGTCATTTTTCACTTTAAATTATATTTATATGCAGCTAAACCGTACTTAAAAACTCCCTAATCATTTGTATATATAATTATTTTAGTCCATCTAAATTATCACGTTTATGATAATTTTGGGTCACTAGACACCAGGCGTGTACACAAAATTTTAGTTGGGAACTTTGAAGTTACAAGACCCTTTGGTGGTTAGAATCGTCAATGAGAGGATGGTGATAAAATATAATAAAAATGATTTTCCACGCAAATGCAGGTGTATTTCTAAATTAACCCTTCCTAATCCATAATACATTAGTGTAATTAGTACACAAACGTATAGCCCGAATGGGTAGTAAGACGAGGGGATTAAAAAAGTTAGGGATTGGATTGTCTTAGGATAGGATTCTGGTTACGAGCTTTCAAGTTCAGAGAGTGAGTTACGGGTGACTTTGGTTTGAAGCCCATGCCTAATTTGGTACCATAATTCTACTGTATTGTAATATTTTGGAAGAATAAAAGGCCTTCCAGAAAGGTCTTCCTACAAACACCAGAGTATAGTTATGCACCACTCACACCAGGCTCACCAGGGGCTCGAACTGGGCAAGGTACCAGGGAAAAAGCGCCCTCCCCCCTTCTCTTTGTAATACTCAACATCATTGGCGGCGAAACCTTGTTTGTCTAGGCTGGGTGGTTAGAAAAAATAAATATAATAATTTTGAGAGGGTTTCGACCCCCCAATCCAAAAATGGGTTGGGTCCCCCACCTCTATCCCCCGGTCAAATATCTAAAAAATATTTAGAGTGGACAGCATCTGGACTTTTTGGGGGAACTAGACTCTTCTATAAGCTATTTGGATTGGCCCTATCCAATAAACCTTTTGAAATTTGGATGCTGCTAGGAACTAGAAGCTATTTAAAGTGGTTCTCACCATTATTTTATTTAAATTAGACTACTTTCAAAGGTATTTGAAGTGAGTATACTTCAGAAAATTTTTGAAATTTGGATTCTCCTCAAAGCTATTTAGAATGTCCTTTTTCACCAAAATTTTGAAAATTATTGTGTACCTCTAGAAGCTATTATGAATGGTCCTCTCTTAGAAAATATTTAAAAACTAGATTCTTCTAGAAGCTATTTGGAGTAGTCGTCTTCCAGATTTTTTTGGAATTCGAATGTCCCTTGAAGCTACTTAAAGTTGTTTTCGCCTAGAACTAGATGCCTGTTATAGATACTACTTGAAGGGGTCTTCTGCTAGCAACGTTTTGAAAATTGGGTGATTCTAGAAGCTATTTGGAGTGTTCTTTCCGGAAAAATCTTAAAAAATATAATTTCTTTTGAAACTATTTATAATGGGCCTTTTCCAGTAAATTTTTGAAATTTGGATATCTCTAGGAACTACATTTATACAGTTTTGTAAACTTTGTTTTCACTTATACAAAATAAAAACAATATGACAATTATTACGTAAATAAACACTGAAAGTTACACACATGATGAAATACTTAGATTTAAATTGAATTTGACTTACTGGTCAAATCTTGTTGTGTGCCGAATTTAATTTCAGGGCAAAAGTTTAATTTTGAAACCGTGAAACTTCCAAACACTTCGAAACGCAGGACAAGACTGGAGCGAACCATTGATACAATAGGGACCGATACCAAGTTCCTTCGTGAGAAGCCGCAGCGATACGGCTAGACATGCACTGTTCATTAGTGTGGATAGGTGATTTATTTGCTATTTTATTTTACCTTATACATTTTTAAAATTTTATGGATCTGGATATCAGTTCTGGGCGTCAGGAATTTCCGGGCCTGTTACCATGGTAATAATAGTATCCCCCTCGTAGCGGACTTGACCCGCACCATAGTACCACAACCGAGATAGTTTGGGCAGTTGGTTCATTTGTTCAGAACTCATCATCACGAGTGGAGGGAGAGAAAAAAAGGATACATTATCCAAGGGACGAGCACGTGTATGAACCTCGGCTCCAATCTAGAAAACTGAGATTAACGTTAGGAAGGGTACGTTGTGCTGACCACGCGACACCCCCTATCCACTAATGTGGGACCTATCTTCGCCAACATGCAGCTGCTGATAGATTGTTATATCTCGCTGCCAATCGAGTTATCCAACGATCTCGATATATTCTATTTAAAAAGCAACTCTCGTCACAATTACTTAAACTCCGATGGCGATTGAGAGCGATGGCGGGAAGGAGGTGAGATAAGATCTGTGTTTTTACTTTCTCTCGATCCTTTGGAGAAAGAAGTAGTGTGATCGTCAAAAATAATTCTGGCTCAAGATTTTGATAAACGATGTTTTATGACACCCCCCTCCCCCCATAAAACAAACAAAAAAGTAGTTTTCATTATACCTAGGGTTTTATAAGGTTACCCTGAGGAGTTTTTGGGATTAGCTATCTAATACCAAAGTTAAGGGTAATTTACTGAAAGGCAAAAAGAGAAAAAAAAATCGATTTTCACCAAATCTACTCTAACGATTTTGTTTAGATTTTGTATCTAGGAACTGTTTAACCTTACAAACAAAATGGAAACTTTCATTTTCCCATGAAAATGACTTTAAGGTTACTTTACATCAGCAGATATTTCCATTATTTTGATACCTCCACCGCTATGTGTATCTATGTAAATTTAATATTGATGTTCTTAGGTAATTAATAAAAGTATTATAAACAAACCAATAACAATTTAATGATTAGGTGCCATTTAGGGTTTCGATCGGAGCTCTTCTGCGTAAAAGTATGTCTGTCCTCATTTGAGCTTAGGAGACAGGCCTACCAAACACCTGGATAGAATTGATCGGATGGTTTTCTTGATAGTGGATAGTGTGAGGGACCTCATAGGACATGGGAAGGACTATAGATGAATGTAAGAGGTCATCCATAAACCACGTAAAGCTGTTGAGAAGGAAGGAGGGGCTAACTCTAATGTCTACTTGATGTTACATAGCACAGATCTTATGCTCGGATTCTATTCATGAAAAAAATAATATTACTATTTAAAAATAATAAAGTAATGTTATATAAAAATTGAATTAATCTATTATCTGGATTTAAAATGAATTCTGAGTCCCTTTTAAGTGTTACAAAGGCTTCCCTGAGAAATAATTACCTTCACTCTTGATGTTAAAAATTACGTAACACAGGTTGGAGGGAGAGCGGAGCGGATAATGTCATTTTGGTGTTACGTGGAAAGGGAGAGGGGGTTAAATTAATGTAATAAAAGGCGTTACGTGTTTTTTTAAATCCCTAAGTACTCTAGTTCTAAATTGTCAGGACTGTGGATGAAATGTAATTCAGTATCGAGTCTTCAACCTGGAGGTCAGTTCTGATGTGCTTCCCATCTGGAGCTGGGCATACACTCTGTCGATCAGCCGGTTAGTGCTGCCTGCACCTTCTGGTAAAAACCACATGTACAAGGGAATCCTGAAGGTGCTGTGGTTCCCCGTTATTTTCCGCACTGGCTATTCTACAAACGAGTGAGAAATTACCTACAAATTTGGCGGGAAATGTATTTTCACACACCTTCCAGGGTTCTTGTACATGCCACAATCGACATGGTACCGACGGTTTTACTTCCCCTCCGAAGGAAGTTGTGCTACGGATGTTTATCGCTCAAGTAAAATCTGTCAACCTCGGCTGGGTTTGAGCCCACGATCATCGGTGATGAAATGTAATGATCATAGAATATAGTTCGGAAAATTGAGGACTTTAGAGACGATAGGAAATAGTTCAGCACTATCACGATAGTGATGGCTGGAATGCGGGGACCATCGGAACCTGGTCAGAGTATAAGTGGGCGGGTACCACGATGGCATGCGGCTGTCAGGTAACGAGATGCTATTCAAGCGGACCCAAGCAGCCATGAGACACTAACCCAAGTCGGGCTATCAATATATTCGGGTGTTGTGTACAGTATCTGAAAACCATCTCTCTCTTTCTTTCACTCGATGGGACAACCCCCCTCCTCTCTCCCTACATGTCTTGTTCTAATTCTAAATGCAAGGAGCTATTGACCTCGACACGTGTGCTGTTGCAGTACTCTCTTCCCCTCTAAATCTTCCCACCCCTCCCCCCTCCCTTTCCAACCCCGCTCCCATGCCCTCCTCACTTCTCCGATCTCTCCGCGGGACATGTGTGAGTGTATGTGCGTGTGTGTCCCACAGCTGCTGTATCTAGTGTGTGAACAAGGTACTCTCATGAAAAAAACATTCGCTATACTGTCGTGCGGGCGCGACCAACGAAACCGCAAACCGACATTACCCAATCGAATCATCAGGGTTTTTTTTAGGTTGCGGGGAAACGTTTTGGAGGAAGAGGGAGGAAGGAGGACTGAATCTTGTGGGCATAAAATCTGTATCTATAGTCTGATCCCCATTTGAAAAGTATCTTAGAAATTAAAAATATGTTGCCTACTATGGCCAAAGGTACATCTTAATTGGATCTTAAGTGTAAAAGAAAACAACTGAAAATTTAAGAATCTGAGATTTCACGTATTAGTAAAATTATAGTTAAGAGAATTATGAAAAGTATTCTTTTTTTATGCCAATTCTACTATAGTTAACATCCCTTTAACCCTCAACGATGGGCGTAGGCTTAGCAGTCAACCTTATCTGGTCTGGCTCGACAGCGACGGGGACTTTAGGATTTAAATCCCATGGGAGTTAGAGGTTTTTTTCCTTAAATTTTTTCCTACCTTTCCTCTGCGCAATGCGGATACATTTACTCTAATTTTATCTTCCTCACCCTATCCTATTAGTGTGAATACGCAAATGCCCCGGACGGGTAGTAAGACGTGGAGCACTAAAAATCGTACCCTCCTGCTTTGGAAAAGTCATGGAGGCAATCTGTATTACTACCTTTCAAGAGCTCAGGGTTGATACAGTCCAATTCTCATGGGAAGTTAGAAAAGTTAAAAGACCTATTTTCACATATTCATACGTCAAGTCATGTGATCTACAGATAGCAATTTTGATAGATATTATCAATTCCTAAAAAATAAAAATAATTATTATAATAAAGCAAAATGTGTTCAATGTTCATTGTTGACCTAAACTATATGTTTGTAAAGACCCTTCCTATGAACATTGGATTGCAAAAATCCTCTTCTTGTCCAATGCTCTTAGTCTTTTCAAAGGTGACTTATGCAGAAAGGATAGATAATATTTCGGAATCTGCTATAACAAACTAAGAAGTCCTGAGCGCTACTAGCTCTGTCAAGTAGATCTAATGTAAATTTAATTTAGTATATATTTAGTCTTCTATGAATGACAATATTGGGTGTCTTAGTCAATGATTGAACTTTCTAAGAGCTATACGCGGGTTCTGGTATAAGTGAGTTTAGTCATTTCAAGTGACGTAAATGAGTGAGAGAGAGTATCAACATACTTTCTATTTAATTAATTTATATTGACATATCAGAGTAAAATTTCCAATTTCACTTAAAATTTTGTAATTTCTCATAATTTCTTTCCTATTATACGTTTTTACACTAATTATTTCATATTAAATTCTATAAAGATTGTTAATATTGCTTCCTTATTACAATTTCATCGTGTATTTCAAAAATATTTTATAAGTGTTGGAAAAAAGTTTATAAAAACAAATTTTTACTAAGCTACCCCCCCCTACATAATAACTATATATTTTATTGTGTCGTAATTAATTTTTAAATAAATCATCATGCACAATACATGTTATTTTTAACGGATTCAAAATAAAACCAGTTTCCCAACACCTTTTATCAAAGTTTCAGAGAATTATTTATTGTATTCTAAGAAGGAGTAAATTCATTACACCTTAACTCATAAAACATAAGTGTTCATAAAAACTTGATTGAGTTGTGAAATTATAGCTATGCCGACTTGGGAGTTACCTTTTATAACGTATAAAAAAATAAGTGTAAAATAGCCAATTCTGACAAAGGTTCACAATAATTATCTCACATGTCAAAACTTACATTTACAGAATACCTGATTTAGTGTGTGAATACATAGAAATATATCATGTACATTTCAACTGTCAAACAAATTATGACGATCCGAATACGTAAGTCATCTCGTCATGCATCATTTACGTTTATGACAACTATTTGATTATATTAACGAAGCATTTTTCAGTCTCCAGACTTCCTCAAATGAAATATTATTGCACTCTTGTGTATAAATTATATATTAATATTTTTTGTAAATATTTTCTCTCGATATTCTCGAGATATCCTTGTAACTCTGCCGTATCTTGAGAGATGAAAGTTGAATCTTTTGTAGTCCCCACATAAGCCACATCAAAATTTATTTTAATAATACGTCTCTTTGTTCGTAAGTGAAGTGAAAATACATCCCACGTGCCACAAATATAAAGCCGTCAGTGAAACCATTGAGAATTATTTCGAAAAATATTAATTTGAAGTAGTATTGATTTTTGTATTTCAAAGCTTAAAATATAAAATCAGACAAATAACTCTAAATAATAATATATTTATGTTACTGATATGTAATTGCAATATGGGAACTAGTGTTCATAAATAGTATATTTTATTACACCCCCAACTAGGTGAATTTTGGTAGGGACAAAGGAAAGAAGGTTTCTCAACTGAGTGTTGGTGTTAAACAGTCAGTTATTAATTA
Source organism: Timema shepardi (assembly GCA_902151425.1). Taxonomy (NCBI): domain Eukaryota; kingdom Metazoa; phylum Arthropoda; class Insecta; order Phasmatodea; family Timematidae; genus Timema; species Timema shepardi. The sequence continues at coordinate 184,422 of CABFVX010000724.1, read as the reverse complement.
TAAATATTTCTTTGATACCTTAAAATGTGTTCCTAACTAAAGTAATGTTATTATTGCTAGTATTTATTTATTTAAGATTTTTAACGTACACTTTCTTAACCGACTGATTATATCAGCGCACGAGAATTTCTACGAGCGAGAGTGAAATGGCTTACTAATTTCGCACGGAACAGTATTTTCAAATGGCTTCCAGGGTTGTTATACATGGGACCAATGGCTTTACTACCCTTCTGAGGGAAATTGTGCTAAGAATTGTTATCGCTCAAGAAAAATCCGCCAACTACGGCCGAGTTTGTACCCACGAACATCGGGTCCTGAGACGCGTACTTTACCACTAGACCACTGAGGTCGACAATTACTATTAAGTCCGCCCCTCGAAAAACAAATTAATTCGTATTTATTTATTTGTTAGCATGAATATAATTAGATTTTAACAAACTCATTCAAAGGGTCGCAGAGACTCGGGCATTATAAATGCAATTAAGTAGCCGGTTCTGCACACAGCCTGGGTTTCTATGGGAACATCTGGCCTATTAGTGGATCGCTGCCCGCATCACTACTGGCCGGGGATTATTTTGAATCTCTTGTGTCTGGGTTTTATGCACAAATCTACTTATATATCGACAACGGATTTTAGCTACATTTATGACATTAATTTAGTTTTAATTTTATAGTAAAAATAAAGAATATTATTTGATTAGTAAACTTTAGAAAATTATTTCATTAGTAGGGTGACCAGGCGGTCTAGGGACAAGGTGTCAGACTTCAGTGATGGGGGTCTGGTATTCAATCCTCGATCCCAGCACAGATTTATCTGATTGCCAAACCCTTCCTTCACCTCTGACAAGACTTGTATTAATCACAACTTGTGAATGTGTGGAATGCCAGGCCTCCACCGTGGTTCGGATTCCACGTTAAACTGTAGGTCCTCCATTTCTTCTCACAATCATCCTACCATTACACATTAGCGTAAGTGCGTATAACCTGAACGGGTATTAAGACGCGGTTGCTAGTAATAATAATAATAATAATTTCATTAGTAAACTTTAGAAAGTATAATTACAATAGCTATATTTTAGGACATGCAATTAAAATAGATTCAATACCATTAATTCATCTACTAGTTAAAAGGAACAACAAATATATATTGGTACTTTTAGTTTCTTGTCTGGAATTGAACCTGAGACCGTTAAATAAGTATATAGTCATCATACTCAAAGGCATATATGTGTGGACATTTTACAAGTAGTTAACTAATCTGCATGGGCGTGGAAAGTTGGGTGTCAGTGGGGTCCGGACCTCCCTAGTGGATTGGTCAAAATATGGTATAGACATGACTTGGTGACTGCAATCTCTAAGGAGTCACTTTCTTGTTAGATTACACTACCGGTAACAGGGAGATTAGGGCTCAAATCCCGGTCGGGTGAACTTAGAGGTTTCCCTATGTTTTTCCACTCTCCCTCCACGCAAATGCAGGTACACTTCCTTTAAAATCCAACCTTGGTCATCTCTACTTTACTAGCGTAATTATTACATATGCATATCACCTCAAACTGTTAGTAAGACGCGGTGCTATTATGTCACAGTCAAATACAATTTATTATTTTAACATTCCTTTACAACCATTCATTGTATTAATAGCTTTGTCAACATTTTAAATAACAATTTGTTTTTGATGTATACAATATTATATTGGAGAACAAAGGGCGTTTCTAGGAATTAAATGAGCTATCACTAACTCATATATATTTTATTAACTGTAAATCTATATTTGATAAATACACACTCTCCCTCTCCCCCCTCCTGCCCCCTCGCATATATAGAGTTATATAAAAATTGTATCAACATAATTTTACTTGAACTTTCTAGTGGACCTCTATACCATAATATTTTTGTAGGAATCCCGTTTTGGAAGGCCTTATTTCGTAATAGAATCCTACTGCAGAGTTGTATTGTGGTAGGATAAAAGACCTTTCAAATCGGACTTCCTATCCGTTATGGAAGGCCTTTTCTCATACAAAAATGCTACTACGTAATAGGATTCTGGTATTAAATAAGGCCTTCCCCAGTCTTCCTACCAAAATCAGGGTATAGAAAAATTAGCTTTATACTCACTTGCTAATCTGGTAACTAGAATTCAATTTTCGTTTGCTTTTATTTGTGAAGAGCTATTATGTAGAGGTAGTTAGTTTATCATGGTCGACAGAAGCAGCTCAAGATTAAAAAAAAACAGTATCCAAATAAGCGAATACACTTTGTTATGATTAAGTGGTTCATTCTGTCTCGAGACATGAATATTATCATTTCATTGTTTGTTCATGGCTATCTCCATAGCGTCGAGTCATGTCTGCACCAGTCTCAAAAAACACTGCTCTCAATGAAGAAGAGCACTCGTGTTTTTATTCTTGTAAACTTTTTTTTTATCTACATAGGACTCCATTTTAAAGCGTGATACCTTTAATTTCCAGGTATGGGCGTAAACAACTACGGAGTAGCGGGGACGAGTGAGTTGTAAATCTTGTCCATAAAACCATCTTGTACACTCGATTCATTGTTAACTGGTTGTGACATTTTGACATTTATGAAATATTCAAGCATTATTTTATTTATATAAATACGTTTATTAAGACACAGCAATGGCCGAGAGGCCTAAGGCTCTAGACTCACATCGCACGTGGTGATCTTTGGTAGGTGGGTCGGAGATCGAAATTCTTCCGGGTTTAACTGACGTTGGTTTAACACGTTTGATTTTAAATTTGATTTTGATTTTTCCACGTGTTTCACCACTTGTTTGGGCTGTACATATTTAATTGGGCGTATAGGGTAGTGATGAGAAAGGTAAATCAATAGGAAATGTGCCCACAGTTGCATGGAGGGAAAGTGAGAAACCATTTAGGGAAAAACTCACTTAGTTCACCAGTCAGTATTCTAACCCTGACCTCCTCTTTGCCGGCAAACCAGACTAGATGAGCCTGAAGTTGAGATTTTAACTGGTTGTTTTTTCACGTCTCACGACCCATTTTTCCTGCATTAAATACCCTAATATGGTAGAGATAAAGAAGACAGGACCAAAAAGCAATGCACCCACATTTTGGTGGAGTAAAGCGGGAAATAATTTAAGAAAGAATCCTCAGAACACTTAGTCAGATTCAAATCCCGACCTCATCGTCTATGGCACATAGAGATGGGCGATATATCACTGACTGTGATTTTTTCACCGATACCATTTGATCACTGATACTCCCAGTTACTCGATCCCAAAAGTATCGGTGATTGAGATATCAGTGATACTCGAAATACTCGAAATACTCACAATACTCGAAATACTCGAAATACTCACAATACTCACGATACTCGAAATACTCGCAATACTCGAGCTACGGAGCTAGTATTGCTTCTTTTTCTAGACACTCGAATAAATACTCGCTTCACGGCCTTTGTTATTCTTTTATTTTTTATTTTCTACCAACTAATTGAGAATCGACCTTATTGACTGGCATGTTTTACGTGTTATTTCTATTTAAAACACTTGATCTCTTAGAGCTCATTTATAAAAAACAGTATAAGATTGCTACGTAAAAATGACTTTAATAGTTTAAATGTTTCCTTCACATGCATTTTCAATACAAAACATTTGTTGTTAAGAGCAAAATACAAAAGCAAGCTTAGCTTACTAAGCAAATCACATTTCGGATTCTTTTTAAAAGTAGGCTACGAAAAAAAATCATTTCTTTTTTTCGGTGATCCTATCCCCAAAATCGTAAATAATGAATTAAAATAAGTAACAAAATAGAAAAAATAGAAATAAACCTTATTATATTATTTACAATGCGTTGATGATCCTCATCATCCTATAGTCTAATCTAAAGTGTGTTTATATAATAATTGATTAAATATTTTCTAGCATCTTATAGGTTTATTTGCTTCTAATAGATGTATAGCTCATCTACTATTATATGTACGGCATTTAAAATAAAATAACACTACAATAATATAATATATGACCTGCTTTCCAAACGTTTTCTAAACAAATCACCATTATGTTATGTTCATTTTTAATCTCACATAAATTTTAATTGTAGTGAAATAGATCACTAAATAAATTACACAATTACAAGAGTTTCTCATAGTACGTAAAATAAGTTAATATTGGTATTCAAGTTTAACATAATGTTTGTTGGACCACTAATTTTGCCCAAATTACATAACATTTCACTATAAAATACTAAATAACATATTTTATTTCTCTATTTTTCAATTGTATTAAACTTCTTAAAACGCATACTTTTGTATTGACTGTACATTAGTCAGGCAACACGAAACCCGGAGATTAGGTAGCTGTATGTCAATAATGTCAATGTCAGTGCCGAGTGCCGACAGAAAGAGCTTATGTTAAGTCTTTAAGTATCGAATTCCATTGCAAGCCGCCAAACTTCCAAGTAATTAGTTCTCCTTTCAAGTTCCAACCGACAACCGAATGTCATGGGATTATTCGAGTAAATAGTAAATACCCAGTACTCAGAAATACTCCATCCTCCTACTCGATACTCGATTGTACGCGCCTACTCGGACGGCAGCTAAATACTAACAGTGGAAAATCACTGGTATAAATCACCGATATTTTAAAATCACAGTCACTGTATTCACTGATATCGTAAAATCACTGTTTTTCCCATCTCTAATGGCACACCAGACTATATGCTCTTGATATTCAGAACATATTTCCATGGGTGGGGGTAGGGTGGAATATTATCACTGTTGTTTTCTCATCCTTTCACCACTTCACAGAGGGGGGTACTTCCTCAAAGTTACCCCAATTATTCCTAGCCTACACAATTAATTAAGGTATTAAACAAAATCATACTTAAGTGCCAGTATGTTTGCTATTGGTTAAAGTTTCTCTTGTATTTCAGTAAAGTAGTCAAGTTATAATGTTAAAGATTGGTATACATGTGCTCTAACCTATGTAATGACAATATACATTGTGTAATGTCCTATTTACCGTTACCGTGGTTATTTAACCGTCCGGACAGTTCGCATATTCACAGTAATAGGTTAAGAATGAAGGAGATATAATTTAGAAGAAATATATTAGATTTTGGGTGGATGGAAAGTGCGAGGAAAAAAATCACAATAAAACACCTCAGTAAACCTAAATTTAAATTATTATTTTTTGGAGTGAGGTTTCTGAGATATTTTAACTTTGTTTTGTACCACTAAGAAATTTTGTTTTAAATTCCATTGTTTTTAATAATTATTATGAGTTACAGTTTTCAAGCACATGAGAAGTCATAGCACATCCTATGTTCAAAACCGACCGTCTTATTTATTAATGTTGGATGGCCACAGCCTGCGTTATTGAACGGTTTAGAATTGAGTAATTCATTGTAAACACAATTAAAGCTGTTAGACTTGATTTAAATTAATAATTTTTTCAAATATAGTATATATAAATTCTTGTTTAACTCAGCACTTGGAGTTTACTTTAAGTCATATGTAATATATGTTTTAATTCGTGTATATCACATGTTTAAAAGGACAACCACATGAATAAGTTGTAATAAGGTCCATTGCTACCACTGGTAACAGTTGAAAACGAAAGAAAATATTTTGTTAAAGCTTAAAAGAGTCAATCAAAACAATGGGAATGTAATCGTCCCACTCTTTCTTGTCAATCTCAAAATTGAATAAATATGATCAAGCGTTTCCATAAGCGAGTCTGGAATCAATTATTCTTGTTTGTAACTCTAGACTGCGCGCGCATGCGCGACAAATGGCAATGCCCATTGCGATGCGCGAGAAAGAAGAGGTTTGTTACCACTTTAGATTGTGATTAAGAATAGCAGCTACAGGGTTGACTGGTCGAAATGTTATTAATTAAAGGTATGGTAACATTTTCTAGTGGTCCCCGTAGAAAAATTAGCTTCATACGGTCTTGAGGCGACGCCTCACCAATTGACAGAGGAAATAAGTACTAGCCCACACGTTGGAACTCTATTGTACAAATACTGAATGTGTCTGGTTGCTGGGTTGCGTGTGTGTACGGGTGTAAATCGTGGGTCTCTTTATGGTCGAACAGCGGAGAATCCAGGAACAAGCCCTCAGCGTGAGGTTTATTTCTTGGAAAATCTAGGGGGAAGAAGATCGCGACTCCCAGAGGACCGGTTCACTCGCTCATTACTGGACGAGAATGTTGCTTTTAAGGGGGCAGTGTCATCGGGCCAGTAGCTTCTTACAGTTACACGTTTTTCCAATCATCACCTTAGGAAGAACCTTATCTGACAGTTTTCCCTCATGCATCGTGTATTAATTACTACCCGCCCATTCTATACACATAATTACACTAGTGTAATAGGTATGAAAAAGGTTGAATTTAGAGGAAATGTACTTGCATTTGATCGAATGAAGAGCGGATAAGAGTCTTGCTATGAAAATTGGAGTGTGTTAAGAAAGATATTTCATCTAAATTATAATTTAGTAAATCATTGGATATTATATATTTATTTACTGAGTGTAAGATAAAGTCTTCCTAATTAATATGTGTAATTAATCATCATTAATATTATTATTTAAAATTAGCTATGCAATTTGAGTCATGTTGCTATCCTTTGATTCGAAGTCCATCTGAAATTATGCCCTAGTACTAAATGAGATTTTATCGACAATCTATGTTAATACCAGTATACCACCCATAAACATCTAGTGGCTCCATGGCTTCTTTGGTGCTGACTGACAGCTCACATCTGACTTCTGACATTCAAAATGTAGGGATATACCTCAATTTTGACTGTCAAAAGTGACAGCTACTAAACACACGTTTTTGCAGATCATCTGGTTCGGCGTAGGGATACGTAATTTGGTCTGGTAACTTTTTTAAGCTGTCATTCGGCACCAAAGAAGCCATGGGGCTACTGTATAGGTACACCTTTTAGCAAGATACATACATGTTCGAACCCGACTCAATAGAACATGCACAAAGTGTGGCAAGCACCACCATTCACATTGCTGATAGTCTGAAAAGGCAGTAAGATGTGCTCTTCGATCTAGAAAAAAGAATATAAAAAAGGCCTTATTTCACACGTCGCGTTTCCGTATTGGATCCTTCAGGCGTTGTTTCAAATTGCGTCGGAAAGCCCCTCTAGTTACGATCAGTGAAGGAAGGGGTAAAAGAGAGACACATATTTCGATGGACTATCACGCTGCTGTTGTGTGTTTTTTACCCCACGCTCTCCCTCTCACCCGGGTTATTAATCCGGCTCGTCTTCAGGCTGCCACTCATTAGTGGCAGTGAATAACAGTGATCGTGCTCTTAGAGTCCACGCCCCCATGGCTAGATTACAGTGATTCACCCAGGTGTCTCTGCATCCCAACATCTCACTCTCGTCACCTATACACGTTGCCTGAATGGTACCAAGTGTAAGTGAGACGTCACTTCCTTCCGTAACCCAACAACTGGAGTTCAAGACAATCACGGACGCCCTCGACTGTAAGTTACGGTAGCGCAGTTTGCAAGCTTCATTAAGAGAAATTTCACCCATACCGGGAATCACTTGGACAAAAGGGGCAGTCTCGTCTTGCCATGTTTAACGGAAACTGGGAGATTGGAGCTCGAATCCCAGCTGGTATGCTTGGTTGCTGTTTTTTAAAAAAAACTGATTTCCCACTCTCCATTCACGTAATTTCGGGTACATTTCCTCTAGATTCTACCTTTCAAACATCTATCGTGATTAGACCGAACGGGATATAACGCCATGTTAACGTGTTGATAAAACGTGCAGATACAACATAGCTACGATACTTTTGATAAATTAATGCTCTACATACCTCTTTAATTGGTATTTGCCTTGAATAATTTGCAATCTAGACAAAAAAGATTCTTCCCACGAGACTATGATTAGTTGTTATACCACTATGCCACTATTTTTCTACAGCCAAATCTCCTGTTTTTTCAAAAGTAAATTCCCATTTTTCTGACAACTTTGATCATATGTTGAAATTGACAGAGAAATATACATACAGTCAATGCAATTCAATTTTTCAGGAGGAGGGGGTTATCATGGAGGGAGACTGGGGGGTACCAACCATCCGGCTTGGTTCTTCAGTTTGCTCTTCATTCTATGCAAATATGAATGACTTAATAAATCTTTCAGTTAAATGCCCCAAATTTAGATATATTTTTTTGCTAAATTCTTTGTGATTTCCCTGTTTTTTATAAACGTAAAAAATTCCCTCGTGTTTTCCCGGTCCTCCTGTGGCTTGGCAGGCCTACATACATAATTATAAAGTTATCGAACTATTGGCAAGAAGAACTATCATCATTTCTGTTTTAAGTAAATTAAATGCATTAATTATTTAAATTTAATTGCTCTCATCATCTTTAGTTATTATCAAATGCCACATGAACGTTTCGGACTATCGTCTACAATACAAACCTGATATACGGCCAATTCTTTATTCGCCAATGAATATTATATTGCAGTAGCTTCAGTTTGGCATGCATTGCCGTTTCGCAGTTTATGGCATCGGGCTCGCAATATTATTATTAGCACCGCGTCTTACTACCCGTTCGGGTTATACGCACTTACACTAATGTGTAATGGTAGGGTGATTGTGAGATGTAGGACCTACAGTTTAACGTGGAATCCGAACCACGGTGGAGGCCTGGCATTCCCCACGTTCACAAGATGTCTTGTCAGAGGTGAAGGTAGGGTTTGGTAATCAGATAAATCTGTGCCGGGACCGAGAATTGAACCCCGGCCGCCAGCATAGAAGTCTGACACCTTACCTCTAGACCGCCAGGTCACCCCGGGCTCGCAATAGAATGTATTTCCAGTGATAGATCAGGCCCAGGTTTCAATCTCGCCCAGATGTACTTGGGGAGGTCACTGATTTCTACGGGCCGTGGATAATTTACTTAAGAGACAGTGTCTTGCCCATCCATCTCGCAAAAATGTTTAGTCCCTGTGGAAAGAGATGTCAAATAGATAACATACATTTGTGATTCGGTTGAAAATAGAACTACTTTAGTGTTAATTAATCTTTCAGAAGATGGCAAAGCTATCTTAAACAAACTATACCTATACCCTTCCTTTATGTTTATAAAACTGTAAACACTGTGCAAAGCTAAAACTTGGTGAAAAAACTTACAGAGATTTATAATTCCTAAAAATTTGATGACATGTCATTTTTTTTGGGTCCGTCACATACAATGCTCATAAACTCATAATCCTCTTGTTGTAGACATTTGTAATTAATAGATTATTTTTTTGTCTTTTCGGAATTTAAGGTAATATTTTATTGGTTTGTGAATTATTATTTTTATAATTTCTAAATTCTAAGGGTCTTTTGAGTTATTTTATGACAAATATGTTTAAAAAATATTTTCAAATACTATAGATATTTTATAAATGTATAAATGCTCAAACATAATTTTTTTCAAAACACAGCTGTCACAATGAGAATAAAATATATACCCTGATTTTGGTAAGAAGAACCGTATCTGGTGGTAGCTAAAGTTTCTAAAACAATAATTCATACATCAAATCATGTTACATGATGCAGGGTGACCTGGCGGTCTAGGGGTAAGGTGTCAGACTTATCTGCTGGCGACCAAGGTTCAATCCTCCGTCCCGGCACATATTTATCTGATTACCAAACCCTTCCTTCACCTCTGACAAGACATCTTGTGAATGTGGGGAATGCCAGGCCTCCGCCGTGGTTCGGATTCCACGTTAAACTGTAGGTCCTCCATTTCATCTCACAATCACCCTACCATTACACATTAGCGTAAGTGCGTATAACCCGAACGGGTAGTAAGACGCTGTGCTAATAATAATAATAATATATGATGCAGCTGTCACTTTTGATAGATATTATCAATACACATGAAATAACACACATAATATAGTAAAATGTTAGCAATGTTGACAGCAAAGAAACATGTTTTGAATTGTCTAAACTGTTCTCTCAACCAAAACCAGGGTAAAGGCAATGAACATTGTATTATCTTTGACTGTATGGTTGTAAAATACACATTCCTAGTAAGACGCTGTAACTAGTTTGGAGTGGGTTGCGTCGGGAGAGGGTAGCTAATACTTCTGAATGTCATCAGCCCTTAACTTCCTTAATGTGGTCCTATCGTTGTCAGAATGGGTTGCAGTCAAGGATGGGGGGAAGTTACTGGATTCTGATTGTATGGGTTCGTAATTGACGTCTAACTTGGGTTTTATTGATTTTGATTTGTACTACTATGTCTATTAAAACACTTGATGTTGATAAGAAATATTACAAAATAAAGAAAAATGTAATAGATTTACTTAGAAGCTAGTGACAGAACGAAGTATGCAAGGAATGCTACAGAAAACCAATCGACCAAAAGAGTGACTGACACACGCCAGGGTAGGGAAAGTAATAGATTGGTGGGGGTATTGCCTCTCCTCAAGCAGATACTTGGTTCGAGAAGGAAGATAGACCCAAAAGGAAATTTGGTCTTCTATTATGGCGCACCTTAACCAATGACCTGACTGACATATAGGTGGTCCCACACGGTTTGTGAACCCCAGTACCCTGGGCTCAAACGGTAAACCGCCAGCACACGTACTGACGACCTGGCGTCCTAACCCACGTTGCAGAGCGAGCCCCTAGAATTGATGGTGGTTAGTCAGCCTTGTTAAGATACACTATTTTTTTACTCTCTGCCTTCTGGCCTGGTTTACCGTGAGGAATGCTGACACTGTTTATTTTGTCAGCGCTTATGTTCTATTTGCTTACAAGCTAATGACAATACCTTGCATTATTCGTTTTGTCATTCACAATCCAGAGCACAACAATATTAAACGAACACTCGCCTCAATTTAGGCCGTATCGATTACATGAAGCAGATATTTGTAAATCAATGTCATCCAGCAGAATTTAGGATTTTAGTTGTTAAAGGCTTTTTTATTGCATTTTAAATTTGTAAAGTGCGTGTTTGATTATTTTTATTTGTGTGCAATTAGTACGAGTTTTTGTTAATGTTTTTAGGCTATTTTTTTAAAAAGAATTTATAGGTAATTTTAAAAGGTACTTTTTAAGACATAGAAGTCTATTCAATTAAGAGTTTCCTTTAGAGCATACCAACGTTCAAAAATAAAACGTTTTACTATAAAAGAAGAAACGTTCGTAAAACAAAAACCCCTATTATCATTGTTTAACATTTGTGTAACGACAAAAAAAAAAAGGTGGGCTGGAATCGGGACTCATTTTCGTCGGGTAATAAAACTGTTCCACAGGCTAAACTTCTTCTGCTGCGGTTAAAGACATTCACTTGTTTTTTATGACCCGCAACTAGCCCCACGGTGTCGGGAAAAGAAACTAATATCAACCTAGTTCTAGTATAAGGAATGCTACGTAGCACGTGCTACAGCTACATCAACACAGCCTCCAAACTTTATTTTGGGCGTGAATGAGATATTTTTGTTAAAGTTGACCGTAATGTAAAATCAAATTATTGTTGTTATTGTTATTGCCGTAACAAATGCCCCCACATTATATTGGAGAGGTTATTGGAAAGCTACAGTGAAAATAATAGGTGAAGGATCCTCCCCAGTACCCATGACTGGGATTCGAACTCGGACAACTTTGTAAATTGTGACCAAGTGCAATGAAATTTCAGAGTCGGCCTTAGACCACTGATTCATCTGTGCAGACAATCGAATAATAATACCATATTTCAGGTCTTGATGTAGACACACAGTACAATTTCAGTTTCAAAATTGATTTTTAAATCAATTTAATTAGTGAAACAAATAGCCGAAACTATTGTTAATGCATTTTAGTGTGGATAGTCCCTCATAGATATCATATTCTGAAAATTGAAAAATGACACCTGGACACGGGTTCGATTCCCGTGTCCAGGTGTCATTTTTCAATTTTCAGAATATGATATGAATTTAATTAGTGCTAGACGCTTTAGCTCAGTCGGAGCTGAATCTGATTAAACATCCAAACTTGCAATGCAAATAATTTAAGCCCAAATTTGTGTGTGTGTATTTTAATTTTGCTAATAGGGTTAAGATGGGAAGGTATAATTTAGAGGAAGTTATCCTAATTTTCTTGGAGGAAGAGTGGGAAACTATTTAGGATCAAAACACCCTCTGGGCGCCAGACCGGTGTTCGGACCCCGGTCTGCCCCGTCGTCGACAAACTAGAAGAGACTGACATTTAGTCCGCGTGCCAACCGGTGTGGGTGCCACCGTATTAAACTGGCGATGGTCATACTGACTCAGAGTAGGGAGTTCGAATCTCTTCCGGTTGCCAACCTAATTTCCCAGTAGTCTTTTTTTATCAGAGTGTCTTACTACCTGTTCTGGTTATACGCATGTATGATGATTACTTTAATGGGGTAGGGATGAGATTTTATAGGTATTCTACCTATATTTGCGTGGAAGGAGAGTGGGAAACCATTTAGGAATAACCACCCTCAATAGACCCTGGCGGGATCCAAAGCCCGATCTTCCCGTCATCAGCAGGTCAGTCCAACACGAAGGTAACGCCTTAGACCATTTGACCACTGAAGCAGGTATCTACCCAATAGAGTGTTTCTCCAGACTCTTCAAGAGAGTGTTGCTCAATTTTCTCTTAACTAGTCTTAGTCCCTTTGTCTTCAATAACATTTGTTTCAAAACATATTAACGCATACTCTAGTGGGTCTGCCTACCGAGTGAATTATAATAATATGGCCTAGAAATGTATCGTTGGAAAAAAAGTTTTCCCCTCTTTTAGGATAAACTGATAACTAGGGGACTGACCACTGTAGGTTTGTAAGTCGTGTGCTGATGTAGAAATCTATTTCAAAAAGTGAACGCAAGTTAAGGCATCCACGTTAGTCAGCGAGAAAGTATCAATCGCTCTCAGGCCACACACGGCTTAAAATACAATGGTATGTGTCGTTTTATGTAACTACTTCTTTATTCCAAGCTTATATTCCCTTTCGCCCTTTACCTACAACCATACCAATAAGAAGGAGTGTAAAGAAAAATACGAAACTTCTTATCTCAAGGTAAAGAGGAGAGCACGCTGCTGGTTCTTAGGTATCCTAAAACTTTCTGTTGTGGACCTATTAAAAATTACTCTTTTTGTTAGAGGAAGGCTAAATCTAGAGCCCTTTTTAAAAAAGCCTATTCTCATAGCTCCACAAATATGCTTAAAAAGTTGTTGAAAATGAGCCAATATTGCACTTTCAGTCTTTTTTATTACTAATCAAACTCAAAATATAGGGTTGTTAAGGTAAAACAAAGAGCCTTGTTGTGATCTCTCAGCTTTATTGTGGCCTGAACCATAATTTGAAATAACGCGTCATAGAATTAAATACTGTGTTTGAGTTGAACGTCTGCACGGAAATGTCTCTTTTACAACAAAAAGAAAGACTTGGAAGATTTTACATGACAACTATAACAACGTTGGTGCTAGAACCTTCGATCCATCTTTTCAAACTTTTGAAAATATACTCTTATAATATTAGTAAAGATTCCCGCGCGTGAATTGTGAAGTAATTGAAATGTTAGCATTATATTATTAAAGGTAAAATAGTTTTGTTTTCAATTAATTAATTTATTAGTTTTTTGAAGAGATTATACAACATTATTAAAAATACAAATAAACCAGTCTTCTTGTCTTTCTAAACAGTAAACGAAACTAAAAAAATAAATATACGTAACTACACTGGATCACATATTTAACTGATAAGGAAAACAGAGTAGCATTATTTGAATGATCTGGTTCTCGAGCCTTAAAACATTTTTTTCTTGCAGTAATTTGCCCTTCTATCCCATCTTTAACCCAGCCCTCTTTCAAATAATCCCACTTTTAGGAACCTAATCTTCTCTTTGGTAAAGGTTCCAACAGGTTCATCGTGAAATCCTTGATTTATTTTTAGTTTGGCTTTTACTTTACAAGATTACTTCTTTTACTCACCTTCGTTTCACTTATTTAATATTTTTCTTTCTTTTTTAATTTAAGGTCAACAAGTTTACGACGGTAACTAGTTTTGATACCGATACTCGAATACAATTTATAGTATTACAACCGGGACACTTGGAGGGGGGAAACTCACCTCTACAAAACAGGACTATGAAACAAAGTTGGATGTTTTTCTTCCTCTTCTCTGTTCACGTCTTGGGACATTCTTATTGCGTTTGTGTTTTTAAGGAGTATTAAAATATTTTTGAAGTTAAGAGAAGGACAAGAAAGAGATTTACAAAGTCGTTTACACACGAGCACATATTTACTTGTTATCAAGTGTAGTACCTTTGAAATTAAATGTTTGGCTTTATGTTTGTGGTCTTACGGTGATTAAAATACAGACACTTTCACTTTCTTGCTATTTTACAGTTAGAGAAATTATTGTGAACGTCAAAAAAAAAAAAAAAA
>CABFVX010000724.1:152759-169964 GCA_902151425.1 Timema shepardi | reverse complement strand
AACTCGAGGTTTTGATGGATCTCGACATTTCATGACCCCCCGAATCCGAAAAAGTTGTTTTTGAATTTCCGTCTGCCTGTCTGTACCTCCGACTAGAGCCTAAACTATTTTACTGATCGGGCTAAAACTTGGTAAAGTTCGTTCACCGTAGGAATTGTTTTCTGAAAGGCCTTATTCTCTACCAGAAATATATTATATAATAGGATATTGGTAGGAAAAAAGACCTTTCAGAGAGTAATTCCTACCGTGAATGGAGTTTACCTAGGGTTTTCATAGGGTTGCCCCGAGGAGTTTTTGGAAATTAGATATCAAACCCTAAAATTAAGGGTAGGTTACTGAAAGGCGAAAAGAGAAAAAAAATAGATCTTCTCAAACTCAGCTCTAACGATTTTGATTAAATTTCATTTCCAAGCATTGATCACTATTATAAACAAAATGGCTACTCTAATTTTTTCAGAAACTTGACTTTAAGGTTTCCGGTCTGATGCGTAAATTTTCATTTTTTAAAATCACATCTCCGAAAATATTTGAGATATGAAATTACTTTTCATTACAAAAATATAGGTCTATTTATAATAACAATATTTTATTTGAAGCATTTTTTTATAAAACCAATAATTTTCAAGAAAAACGCAACTATATATATTTTTTTAACTTTTCAAACAAGTATTGCGACAGTAAAAAAAAACACGAGAGATATTGATGGATTTCGACATTTCATGACCCCCGAACCCTAAAATGTGGTTTTTGTAATCCCGTCTGTCTGTGTGTCTGTTTAACCCCAAAATTAGGAGTAGTTTAATAAAAGGCGAAAAGAGAAAATAATCCATTTTCTCAAAGTCATCTCAAACGATTTTGATTAAAATTCTTATCTAGTAGTTGATTAAGTCTATAAATAAAATGGTTATTTTCATTTTCCTGTGAAAATGACTTTTATGGCACCTTACAGAAGCGGAAATTTCCTTATTTCCGCAACTATTTAAGACACTAAATAACTTATCACTGCAAAATTGCAGTACTATTAAAAATAAAAATCTTTTATTTGAAATATATCTTTATAAAACCAATAGTTTCGGAGATATTGGCAAATATATTAATACAATTTTGTGAGCTTTAGTTGTAAAGTGATACTACTTAAGTTTTAACGCAATAATTATTTAATTCCATATAGTAAGTAGACAAGTAAGTCTCTCAAATACGGTATGTTTTTTTATTTAACATCTTATATCATTGTTGTACAAACATTTCCCCTATCTCTATCATTTTATACTCAATAGAATATATTTACCTGTTTTATTGGTCTAAATTTATAAATTAGGAATTTAAAAAAATGCAATGACTATAAGATGTGCAATCCCTAATAAAATGTCGAAAATTTTAACCAGAAGTTGAAATTTTAATACAAAGTATTAACCCTTGTGGACCCAATATAGATTTTTTTTTTGCTCAAATATACTAGTGAGAACTTTAATTCTTTAAATAGAAAATCATCAAATTTAAATCCTGGTGTCAAAAACGTGTAACGTAAGTGTAACGCAATTTTTTTTCTCTGGTTTGCTAGTGTCTATTATTTCATTTCACATATTTTACAAGTTTTGAGTAAATATCTCCATTTTAAAACAATGGAGTGAGAAAGTCCGTGCGGAGTTCCATACCATTTATTTTTGTGGTGATTAGAATTTGTAAACTAAACAAAAAATCAATTTTTTTTATTTGCATTAAGGGATTATTCAGTATAATCTTATAGCAATCTAGTAAAAAAAAAGTGTTTGAACAATATAGTGGCTGTAATTAAAACAATGACGCGGATTGTCAGGTTGAATATTACAAAACCAAAAACACATTTTGTTGCTTATTCTAAGATCTTAGTCTTAGCAAGCTACAATAAATCACAACCTCTCTAAATGCTAATACATGCCAATAAACCTATACAATTTCAAATATTAGCCCCACCAAATAACATTGTTGCTTTAACTTACACTGTTATTCAAATAATTTAGTCTGGCCTATCTTTTCACTAAAGATCGTCGCGTGAACGCAGAATTCTACAACAAAGGAACACCACGCTCGCTCGGAAAAAAATTCTCCCATATAACTGTAGGCTTTTTGGTCATTAACTTTCTAACGCTTTATTTCTTTTATTAAGTGTAAATATTGGAAATCACAAAGAAAAAAGTTATATTTTGTAACAATGCAATTTAACTTTTATATTGTTTTTAAATTTATTGGACGTCCACGGAATAGATTAAACTTCGTCAAAGTCTTTTGTAGACTCCATTTTTGTTTTTAGTAAATAAACCATAATTTATTTTTCTTTATACCTTTTTCTTATTGTTGATAATATTATATTTGTATTAGATAACCTCACTTTTTGAACTGATGGTAGAGTTTACAATTTATTTGGTACGATATCATTGAACAAGAGGAGTAGTCAAATTAAATTCTACTCAAAATGTCACCCTCTAACGGAAGGGAAAACCGCATCGGTGGACACGGGGACTAAATGTCAACTCTAACTAGCCCGGTTTGCTACGTTATGCTCGTAGATTAGATAATAAACAAGTTAGTTAAGGAAAGACTATTAAATATTAATATTTTCTCGGGGACCCTAAAGTAGAGAAAGTATTGTGTTCGTCAAAAAAAAAACCTCGAATTCGAGATTTTGATGACTATTGACACTTCAGAGCCCATTGAACCCTAAGAAGTGTTTTTATTTCAATACCGTTTGTATTCGTGTCTGTATCTCGATCTAAAGCCGAAACTATTTTACCGATCGTTCTAATACTTTGTATATATGAGTTTATGGGATTAGATAATCCTGAAATTAAGGGTAACTACAGTAGCCCCGTGGCTTATTTGGTGGTGACTGACAGCTCACAGCTGACTTCTGACAGTTAACATATAGGTATACACCTACATTTTAACTGTCAGAAGTGACCGCTGCTAAACACACGTTTTTGCAGATCATATGGTTCGTCGTAGGGATACATAATTTGGTCTGGTAACTTTTCAAAGTCGTCAGCTGTGAGCTGTCACTCAGCATCAAAGAAGCCATGGGGCTACTGTAGTTTACTTAAAGGAAAAATTAGAAATAAATGGATTTTCCTTGAATCCACTTTATCGATTTTGATTACATTTTGTATCCAGTCAATGTTTAACATCACAAACCAAATGGCAGTTCTCATTTTCTCATGAAAATGACTTTGAGGATACTTTATAAACGCACAGATTTCCCATTTTTATCATATCGCCGCAACTATTTGGGGTACGAGATTACTTATCATTGTAAAGTTGCATTACTATTAAAAACAAAAGTATTTTATTTTAAATATATTTTTATAAAAGCGATAGTTTCTGAGATAAACATAAATAAATATATTTTTATAAGGGCCTTTGAAATAAAACGAAAAGTGTTGTTATGCTCGTTTATGGACAGAGATGTTCTTTTCTCAATGTTTCTGTAGTAGCGTATGTTATTTCATTTTTGTTATTTGGTGAAATGGTTCTGCAACAATTTATATTATTTCGTTTCACAAATCTTATGAGTTTTTAGTAAAAGTCTATATTTTAATAAACAAAAGAGTTAGTCTGTGCGATGGATCCTTCGTACCATTCATTATTGATATTATGTAAAGGGCTACTTTTTGAAACTTTCAGGTGTGATTAAAAGAAGCGCGGGTTGAAGCTCGTATTGTTGCTGGACTAGGCCACTCTTAATTTAAAACGTTTCTGGTTAGACTTCCCTGTGCCCATGAGAAGTATTTGTATCACCCTCACTACATGTTCAGGTTATAGGCATATAAGATACATTAATCTAATGGGTAGGAATAAGGAAGGAAGCATTTTAGAGGTAATCTACTTGTTGTTTGTTTGGTTGGTTTTATTGTTTTTAACCATCTATTATTATTATTATTATCATCACCGCGTCTTACTACCCGTTCGGGTTATACGCACTTACGCTAATGTGTAATGGTAGGGTGATTGTGAGATGAAATGGAGGACCTACAGTTTAACGTGGAATCCGAACCACGGTGGAGGCCTGGCATTCCTCACATTCACAAGATGTCTTGTCAGAGGAGAAGGAAGGGTTTGGTAATCAGATAAATCTTTGCCGGGACCGAGGATTGAACCCCGGCCACCAGCATAGAAGTCTGACACCTTACCCCTAGACCACCAGGTCACCCTTTAACTATCTAATAAGAACATTAATAAAACAGTAAACATAAATGGACAAACAGTTGACACCAGCCCCGAAGGGCTCTCGAGAACAGACACGACATTGAACATATAACATAATTTCACAATTACATAATATGGCGCTCTGGCGGGCTGAAATGTACCGTCTGTAGGTTAGGGGTGGGAAGAGTATATAAAAAACCCACCCCGTTGCACATGATTGGTCGCCAGGACATTTGCGTAAAGATAATGCGGGAAACCATTTAGGAAAAAAACACTTTCCACTAACCCGGCCAGGATTATAACCTGGTTTACCTGTCATCAGCAGAAAAGTCTAACACGAGAATGACGCCTTAGAACATTTGGACACTGAAGCGGGTAATATTTAATTAGTTTTGACAATACAATATGTATAAAATTAATATGAATGTATCAACTGAATCAATACTTTATTTCGAGTAAAAATGTTTTTGGTTATAAAATTGTAAAAATACAGACATAACGTTTATCCTACCTTAATACCCCAAATTAACAAATAATTCATTATGGTTTATTTTGTTTTTAATTTTTTGGAAAATTAACTGTGCTTCCCTTATATTTTTTTTAAAGACACAAACATTTCCCCGTGTTTTCCTGTTTTTTCAAGTGCGTGGCAGCCCTGGCATTGATGCAACTTGCATGCGAGTGCTGCGCGCGCACCTTAGCGAGTGAACTCACGCGAGTCAGCATGCAACGTGTACACGAACGTTAACAAAATGTACAAGTTCTGAAAATGATATCTATATACGAGTAAATTTTCACTAAAACAAATATAATAGCTTTGGCTATTTGATTCTTAAAATGTCTAAGGCTGGTTACATACCGAGTCCCGGGTCGAGTCGAGTCCAATCTGACTCTAGAGTCAAGGCCTTTCAGACTATTGAGTCGAGTCATTGAGTCCACTAGTTTGATCAAAGAGCTCGTGCCAGATGGATGCAGTCCTAGCTGTTTCTATACATACAATTGTATGGAGGCGCTGACGTAGACGTCTAAAAAGACGTCGGCTAATATGGATCTATCCAGATAAAACGATGCACCTTGGGTAGTTTTTCACATTTGTTTCCAAATAGAGGAAATTGTATTTCTATCCCGATGTTTAGGATGGAACTGGTTATAAATCGCAGGATTCTCCTGAACGAGAACAATGAGATATCCAGTATCCATGCTGCTATCCTCGGAAAGCACGTGGAAATAATACACTGGACTCGGCTGGACTGACGAAATCTGAAATCTGCCGCATCACGGACTCTTGACTCTCCTCGACTCGGATAGATTCGGAGTGACTCTACTCGCCGGTGTGAAAGGTATTGGTCCTCCATCGTGCTCTCAAATACAGTATGTGCTTGTCTCTATTGGTGAACCAGACTCGACTCGACTAGGGACTCGTTGGTGTGTAACCAGCCTAAATAAGACGTGGAGGTAGCCTGAGAAACAATACTCCTCATTATGTACACACACACTCACACATGTGCACACAACCAAACTGGTAAATTAGTTGAGTGAATGAGGCGGTGATGAATTTAAGGTATTTAGGGCTGAAATTAGCGTTTAGGTAAACATTAATCATTTGTCTGTACACTGTGAATTGGTTAATTAATTATGTAGCTGTGTTTTCCTTATCTGATTTCAGTCAATAAATATAATAATTTTAAAACACAGATATCTTTCTGGAATGTCTACGACTAGCTTGTGTTAAAAACGTATAGTATGATTTTGGTAAGAAGAACAGTAGAAGTTAGTTACTAAAGTTACTAAAACAATTTTAATATATTCATACATAAAGTCATGTCATTTGCAGATGTTACTTTTGGTATATATTATCAATATCTTTCAAATAACACAAATAATATAAGAAAAAATTATCATTGTTGGCCTCAAATAAATATGTTTTGATTTTCTCTACTGTTCTTCCAACCAAAATCAGGGTATATGTACAACGATTTTAAAAAAAAACATGATTACAATGGCACAGTTTATCACTAGTTAACTTTTATTTTGCGTAAAATAGCACATTGATATTCATAAAAAGTGATAGGTTTGCCCATGAATGGCATTATTATTATTAAGTCAATCTTTAGGGATGGAAGAGAGATTTAATATATAGAGTAATCCTACTAATTTAATTTTAATTAACATCTTGTTTTCTCTTTGAAAAAATAAACTACTGATAAGTTTATATGTATCACTGCGGTTTGAAAATATATTTGTATCACCGCGTCTAACTATCTGTTCAGATTATAGGCATATGTGATAATCCCTCTAATGGTTCAGCGATGAAATAAGTCAGCATTTTAGAGCTAATCTACCCACATTTGCGTGGAAGGAAAGTGGGAAACTATTTAGGGAAAACCACCCTTAGTCCTGACCTGGATTCGAGCCCCAATCCCCTCGTCATGAGCAGGCCAGTATAACACGAGAGTGCCACATTAGAGTTAGACCATTCGGCAACTGAAGCTGGTATGAAAGTTATTATTATAACTATGCAGGAGCTGAAATAAAGTGTTTGTGGGAGGGGGAAAGAAAGATATTAATGCTTGGAGACTCACCCAAAGTTAAATTCGAATCATAACTATTTAGTGAAGCGTTCGGGATATCTGCCACATTTATTAATCAGTGGTGTCCTCCCAGATAGGGTCATAAGTAGCACGCGCCTTCTTACAAAATTAAAAATAAGAAGGAAAAATAATGTTTCACAAAT
The DNA here is from genome assembly GCA_902151425.1 of Timema shepardi. NCBI lineage: Eukaryota > Metazoa > Arthropoda > Insecta > Phasmatodea > Timematidae > Timema > Timema shepardi. The sequence continues at coordinate 163,051 of CABFVX010000724.1, read as the reverse complement.
ATTTGCGATTTTTTAATTTTGTATTTGGTTGGTGTCGAAGAGGTCAGGGTTTGAATCCCGGCTGGGTGTACTTAGGGTGTTTTTTCTTAAACGATTTCACTATTCACCTCCCCCTCACACACAGACACACACACACTCGAATGGGAGTATATTTCATTTTGAAATTCTACCATCTCTACCCATATTAGTACATTTCTTGTAAAGGTGTACCTCCTCCTTACTGGTGCACTTCTTGTGAAGTTATAACCTCCTCATTGTTATAGCGCAGACAAAAAATAGTGCTTAGTTAAGGAGAAGACATAAAAATAGTAACAAGAACTGCACCAACATTTATCTAAGGTTTTACAACCCATTTGTGTACATTGTAAAACAACAAACACCACCGGCCCGCGACAACTCACTCTAGAAAAGACAGTACCTAGTGCCCCACCCATTAATTAATTACTGTAAAAAAATTGAAGCTCATTTGAGCAATAATATGTTTCTTTAGCCGTGCCAGAATTCAAACTCGGATCTCTTAACACAGCAATAAGACCCGCTAAGGTGTGGGACACGGTTGTGTAGGAACGCCCGAGTACCGGTCAGACTTACTATCCGCGTGGCCAACTTTGTTGGCAAGCCTGTTGTTTTGTCTACCCGTTGGGAGTACACGTCTTTGTACTAACTACACTAATGTGCTACGGGCGAGGGAAGTTGAGTTTACAGGAAGTGTACCCGTATTTTCGTGAAGGGAGAGTGAAAAACCACCAAACAAAAACCACCCCTAGTAGACCCGACAAGGATTCGAACCCTGATCTCACCATCACCAGGAGCCAATCTATTGCGAGAGTGATGCCATAGACCATGCGGCCCTTCCAATACTTCTAATGAGGACAATATCGATTACTTTATTTCGATACAACATTCCCGCCCGTTACCAACAAACAAGTTTAAGACAGTTATCCTGACATTTAGACCGCGTGTCCACTGGCGCGGTTTCCAACCAGTTGATAGCACTCAACCTATTAATCCTCATTGAAGATTTGTCCGTGTGAGTCAGTCTCTTGGTCAACAATGCTAATTCCCGATGATCGACTATTCGGTCAGTTGTCGGACTGGACCTCTGATAGTCGTTTGTTCGCGTCCAAGGACGGAAAGCGGGGTGGGGGGGTTGACGGGACCCAACTTGCCTCCGTAGGCACGCATGCGTGCAATTAGTCCTTTATCGCGTGATGTGGTACAGGCAACGCCAAAAACAGAATTGAGGTTTTCTTTTCAAATTGATGATTTTATAGGCACTTAAAAAATGAATCGAGGTTATTACTACCTGAAAAATTCCCTGAGGATAACACATTTAATTTTTGGAGACTCGGTGTTTTAACTGTTGGGGTTTTGTTTTACCCCTTTTGGGCACCTGATAAACCATAAAAACATACAGTTTGAGTTTTTTTAAATATAGTTATATTCTAGTGTGGTCATTGGCACCTGACCTTTATCAATTATTATCTTAGCCCCTCGTCTTACTACTATTCCTTCGAGCTATACGCCCATGTAATGTATTGGGGATGAGGAAGGTTGAATATATATGAATTATACTCGTATTGGCATGGAAGGAGAGTTGAAAACCTCCCTCAGTACACCCGACCAGGATTCTATCCATGATCTCCCCGTCATCGGTAGTCCTGTCTGACACGAGAGTGACCATACGGCCACCGAAGCGGGCTTAAGGGATGTTAGTTTAAACATCAATTCCCCTTAAGTGGTGATAGAATGGTCTAAGAATAATACTGATACATTTTTCTAAGATATCTTCATCATCACTTATACTTGAATCTCCATAGTTGCCCCACTGGTCCAGCCTATACGCATTAAATTACACTAATGAATTTGGTGTGAGAAAGATAAAATTTAGGGTGTTAAATGTACTCGAGTTTTCTGGGAAGATAAGTGGTAAACCGTTTTAGGTAAAACACTCCTCAGTACACCAAGTTGTGATTCGAACCGTAAACTACCCATCACCAATAAACCAGACTATAGATGAGCTCTTCTTGTTAAATGTACTAATTAAAAATAAAGTCATATTCTTTGTTTGGCCTGGGTCTAGAGTAGAATCTTATAAACTCAAAAGTAAGTGTATAGAAACATGACATTCAATTAACTTTGGTTTATTATTGGTGCAACGTCGAGGTAAACTTATGAACGATTCGCTGCATTTTACTGAAAAATGTATTTGCATTAGAATAAACAAATTTCTAAACTTTCCCAAAAAAGCAGATTTTTAACTTCAGTTTATCGATGTTTTAAAATTATTTGTGTGTGCGCCACACGTCTTAACACCCACTAGACTGTCCACATGTATACAATAATGGGGTAAATATAATAAAGGTTTAGTTCAGAAGAAACGTGTCCGCATTTTCCAGAAGGAGAGTTTAAATTATTCAGTAAACTTTGTTGGAATACAAACCCTGACTTCCCAGTCACCGTCAAGATGAACGCATTCAACCAACGGTGTCCATTAGATTTGTCTATAACAATTAAATATGCGGAACTTTTAAAGTAATTTAACATTTATTTATACCTGTTTCGGTGACCGCATAGTCTAAGGTGCCATTGCTCTCTCAATATCCGGGGTTCGATCCCGGTGGTGTGTATTGCAAGTGGTTTTCCATAAATGGTTGCCCACTCTCCTTCAACGCAAATGCGGGTACACTGATATAAATACAACCTTCATAATCCCTAACACATTAGTGTAATTAGTACATTGGAGTATAATCTAGACGTGATGCTAAAAACAAAAAAAACTTTTAAAAATGAAAATAGCTATACACTCAAATGATCAGGCAAATAGAATGGAAAATAACAAGACGGATAAAAACACTCGGCGATGTAACCGGTAGAAAGGGTATCGGCCACACTAGCATTGCTGCCAAACCTGCCTGTGATGGTATTTATTGAATGTCTTCTAGCTCCTCTTGTAACGTAGAGTAATAAAGTAGGTGATGGTATCAGCAGCTACTGACGACCTTGTTATGCCGAATGATCAAATGGAATTCTCTCAAAAACTACAAAGTAAAACTATTGCTGTATACATAACATTTATAAGTCGACATAAAATATAAACAAAGATTTCTAAATGTTCAAGAAAAACGCCAAAAGAAATATAGACATGTTAGTATTTTAATTTGTAGGTAATAGACTTAACTTAAACATTCTGCTTTTAAGAAAAATAAATGAGTATACTCTGTTTACATTGAAAGGTAGAAGCAGTGTTTTTTTGACGGACTACCCCGTGGCTCTATAATGAAAACCAACACAAAAGGTGTAAATTATTGTAATTACGGTAATTTCCATATGGAAACGACGACAGTCAAATTAATTAAAATTAGTTGAAAAATAATATCTGGACACGAGAATTGAACCCAGGACTTTTGGCTTGGTTAATATTGTAATTAACATTCGTTTTAATTAGAATCTTGTAGTGTACACCTGGCAGCATAACTGTCCTCCCGAGTTGAACGTGGCTGTGGAATCAATTATAGCAAATGGGAAACGATGATTTACACACGTCCATCACAGACTCTGCATTCAAATTATGAATGAATATTTACCCCTAATACGAGGCGACTAAGCACACCTATTATTGAGAAGAAGAAAACATTTCAAAGTAAACTATACCTTCGCAACACTCCAGTTATGAACATCATCGTGAGGTATTGTAAAATATACGATGGCCAACCTGCTCTTAGAGAATCTGATTCGAATTCCATCAGAATCAGAGATTTAGTGGCTTAAGCAATTCACATTTATTCCAAAGTTCATTAAACGTCACTAATATCTAGAGACAAGGAAATTTCGCGAGTAGTCTTTTTGCGAACTTTTACTTTGAACGTTAAAATATCTATCAAAATATTTTTTAATTTCACTGTAACATTTTAAAATGATTAAGACATGCGCGAAATAAGAATAAAATATTTTCGTGAAATTGACAACTTGACATTTTAAATGCAAACTATGGTCCGTTTTGTTGATTTATTGTGATTTAACAGTATCAATATCTTGATAGAAAAAAAATCAATTTGGTAAATTTATTCTCTCAACCAAATTACTGTACATTGGTAAAATATTTGTTCTTAACCGGCTTTTATAGCCAAATAATACACAAGATTCTGATATGATTCGGTTATAAGAAAATTGTAGTTTTCATTCTTGGAATGAATCCTTTCCAAACAGAGAGAAAAAAGTTTCGGCCTTCAGATTTATTCGAGATATTTGAATTTCCCCGAATAGCATAATCCGATCTAATTAAGGTGGATGAAGGGCCCGTGAGAAAAGACCAGTGTTATTGCAGTTTTTACATAAAAAAAATTGGATTAAAATAAATCATATAATTATTGAGTGGAAACAAAGGTGAATTCAACCATTCTTGAATATCTGTCGAGGGAGGGTGTTCTGGAATTTAATGACAACCTTTTCTCTTCATTTAAAAAGTTTCTCGTCTAATACCGCTATTCTCATTACAAATATTCAGGAAGTGTTGATACCACCATGTGAAGAAAATTAAACTCTATGCTTGTACTGGATAAATATTTAAATTTAGACAAAAAAAAAATTTATACAAAAAATACAAAAACACGAACCCTTTCTTGCGTCTTTATCCACCCCACCTTAAGCAGTCTCAACCCACAGATAGTGTGGAAGAAGGTAAAACAGTTTGAACCAGGAGTCACATCGTGGTGCTGTTTTCTGTATTCTTCTTTAGAAAACAGTGGATCTTTATTGATTTTTAAAAAGGTATTTAGAGTGAATTTTATGAACCGACTGATTATACCAGCAAAAGACTTATAAACTAACTTAATATAAAAGACACGACATCCAGCCAACCGTTTATCATCATGAAGGGGGAAACCCAAATTTTACAGATGATAAATCTTAAGGCCAGGGTTGTCCAACTGGAAATTAGCTAAGGGTCTCATTTTATATTCCGGGACAGTGTGGAAATTAGGCCTATACAGTATAAACAATTATTTTTTTTTAGTTGACACACTTGCCAGATTTCGGTATTCTTTTTCTTCAGTATACGGTATTTCAATTTTCGGATAAATAATATATATAATAAATTTTACAAATTTTAAGTCTGATCATGTTTAAGGAACTCCTGGATGAAGTTATATTTTTCCAAGCTTTTCTAATGCCTGCCTTCTTTAGGCCATGTCAGGAAAACAGTGGAATTGAGACCAAACAGTTTTACTAGACCTATATTTATAAAAAATGTAACAAATTTGAAAAATTAATATTTTAAAATGTGAAACGCTAACTACACGGTTAGTCGGTCATAAGACCTTAATACTCGAACCAGTGTGCACATATACAAAGGGGTCGGTCTCGTCTTGTCTAGTTTTTCGAGTACAGATGTATTGGAGGTGTTTTTCAATAAATGGTTTCCCTCTCTACCTCCACGTAAACGAGAGTACACTTCCTATAGAGTTTACCTTTCTCAACACAGCTCTTCAGTGACTAATAAGACGTAAAGCAAGGGAAAATGAACCCTCTTTTACTAATGATGATAATAAGGCGCTTAACATTATTTAGTTATTTGAGGCACAGTGAATATTGATTACATAAGATTAAGAAACCATTTATAGTGTATTTATGTTCTTGACATCTTCGATTAGGGCTCACAGTGCTACGCCCAGGAGGTGTGATGAGGTCAGCACTATAGTGCTCTCGACCAACCTTTAAATATACTGTTAGTGCATAGGTTTGTTTATGTCAGCACACAACTTACAAGCCACAGTACCATTTTTATAGAAAGGACCCTTTAAAAAATACAATCACATATGAAAATTGGATTGTTGCTTAACCTAAGGCTGCTATTTATCACTAAACCCCTAACCCCGATACTAAGTATTTTAGTGATTTGTGACTTAAATTTTTGTATAACGCTCGATCCCAACATGGTAAAACCGGAATCGATTAATAGCAACCCAACACCTTAGCTCGTAGGTAGTGTGTCTGTCTACTGAGCAGCTAGGTGTCCAGGGTTCAATTCCTGGTGAAATGTGGGTTTACCCTATCACGGTGATTAATCAACGACCGTAGGCTGGATGTTGTGTCAGTTCTAGATTTAAGTTAGTTTATAAGGCGTGTGCTGATATGATTAGTCGGTTCAGAAAGTGTACGTTAAATATCTCAAGTAAATTAAAATAATGATTCCTAATAACGCGAATTTAAATTGTTATTCTCCACAAACTGTTTTCTGATATTCTCTCCAAGCGAATTCTGGTGAATTTCCTTTTAAACACATATTTTAGCATGATGTTTTAAATTAACGCATTTGAGTCGTTAATATCCAATCCTGGTACTTAAAACTTACTTAATAAATAGGACAAACTAGTTAGTTCAACATCTCCGCTGTTCAGCAACACGTAAGTAAGGGTCACGAATTCGATTCCCGGCTGAAAAACAAATAATTTGTACAACAGGGGCTTTCCCTTTCATAGACGAATTTACGGCACTTGCTTCAATGGATGCATGGTGTGCGGTGTCGTTTTTGCAATAGAATGGACTGTCGTTGAAAGGGAGGTGAGGTTTCTAATCCCGGTATAGTGTAATGAGGCAGTGTTTCCCTAAAAAAAAATTTGATTTCCCTACACACAAATGTGGGTACACTCCCTGTGATTTAAAGTTTCCTCTTCCCTAACTCATTATCATTATTAGTAATTATGCGTATAACCTTAACGGGTAGTTAGAGGCTGTACTGAAAAAAATAACAACCAAACTAAGTGTTGGATCTGTTCTAGTATTAAGTTAGTTTGTAAGTCGTGTTTTGATGTAGGCTAGTCAATATATTTATAAAGTGCACGTCGAACACACCAAATTAAAAAATAAAGGATGCAAGATAAAAAAAAATAGCCAATTGTGATTCGCGTGGACGAGAATAAACTATGATAAGAAATAAACACTGCCCTGAAACACTATTAAATAACGAGATCGTAAATCTTGGGTTCATGCAATTTAACATGGCATTAATTTGTTTCATGATTTGGAGGTCAATTGAACATAAAACTCTTTGAACCTCCCCTCAACTCGTGTAATCCTCAAAACATGACCACGTGGTTTGTAAACGGACAGTGAACCAGCCGTTCATTCCATGTAGTTTACATCTGCTCATGCGCGTTCACAATATAACCGCGCGCGTACGTGCGTGTGTGTGTGAAGGGCAAACACAGCGCTCAGACTGAATACTAGGAAAATTTAAAAAAACCTTTTTTTAATATATATTTGAACTGGATTTAATACAACATTATTTTATATTTCTTTACGAATATGTTTAATCAGGAACTGTTTTCGTAAAGGTTATTTTTTACTTGGGAAATACCTCAACATTATATCAGTTTAGTTTCGTCGATTTTTTTTAAACTTTAATGATTAGGTTGTAGAGCCCAATTTTTATGAGAAAAACCTTATTAGAAAGTTATAAAAGTTAATTATCTACTTCCACATATACTTACAAGTCATATGATCTGCAACTTTCCCTTTTGATAAATATTATCAATACATATAAAATTAAAATAATAATAACTATAGTAAAATATTTTTATTGCTGACCGAAATAAATATATGTTCGTATTTTATAAATGTTTCTTTCTACCAAGTTCCTATTAATTGTTAAGGAATATTTATCATCATTAGTACGTTCAACACAAAGGCTATTAACAATTGAATCTAAGGAATAGGATTAGGAGGGCTACTTAGTGGAAATAAACACGCACTAAAATGGGTATACGATATGAAAATCACAAGTGGAATACAAACCACCCTTCTTACACCCCCTCCACCCCCCCGCTTCCCCCAGTAAACTTGGACGAAAATCAAAACTTGACCTCGCTGTCAGTGGCAATACAGTCTATTTGAATTTTGACGCCCTATACCACGTGACCACCAGCAGGAGTAGTTTTGATTGATATGAATTTAAATAATCAACATGATGATGAAAATGAAACTTAACGTCTTAAGTAATGTTTCCCAACCTCACACCAGTCGCGTACCCCTTTTAGGGTCATGACCTAGCCAACGTGCCCCTTCTATATGTTTTGCTATATTGTAAATTATAAACGGTTGTTCAAATTATAATAATATATTAATATTAAACTAAGCCGTGACAGAGGGAAAGAAGCAAAATTACCTCACGTCAAAATCTGCATTAACTGTCTTATAATGCCTACTATAATAACATTAATTTATAATTGATAAAACTAATTTAAGGCATTGCCTGACCTCTAAAATCCTTCGTGTACTCCTTGAGGTACGTGTGCCCCCGTTTGGAAAATACTGGTTCCGGAAGAACACCTCGATAATTATTATAAGGTGGGAAATGTTGATACGAGTATGAATAAGTTGATATTAATTGTTTTATAGAGTTGTTTTTTATACTATTTCATTATTTCGATGTCAGATCACAAGCTAGGAAATTGATACCAAGTTTCGCTATGAGGAGGCCACTTCCTCTGTTCGATCTCCGGGTGGGTCTCAAACATCTCGACAGTAAGTTTTCTAAATAATACCAAACTTTTTTTTTTCTCTTCAACAGAAGCCCCACGAATAGAGCCCCGTAAAAATGGTGAGACGCGATAAAGCCATACAAAAATGGATTCAAGGACTTTTTCTTATGATAGTTTTAAATATGATTTAAAATATTTTTGAAAAGTGAAATAAATAGAAATCGTCTTTTTTGACAATATTCTTCTGTAAAACGAAATAACACCGCTTTAACAAGGCAATCTAGGCTACAAAATTGTGAACTATGCAGACAAACTTTACAAAGAATTTTAAAGCAAATATATAAGGTTTCAATAAAAAAAATTGTATACATTGTCTCAATGTGTAAATAATTCTTAAACTCCTCAGATAATATGTAATTTTGAATAAACACGAAATAACACCGAAAAGTGAGATTTAAAAAACGAAGTGTAACTAAAAATAAAATAATTTCTACGGGGTTCTACGGCCATGAAGAAGAGGTAATTTGTTCTCGAAGTTTTGATTGGTGTGAAACTAGCATGGGATTTAACTCGTAACACTTGTCCGATTGATTTATATGTTTTAATATCACTATACACTGAACGTGTTTATTTTTTGTTCTTAAATCTCAACTGAAAGTTCGGATACATTAATTATAAGTTCAACTTTCTTCATCCACACTCCATTAGTGTAATTAAGATTAGTATAGCCTTGACAGGTCGTAAGATATGGTAGAAAAATTTTAATTTCCTTAACTTAAAATGCTCAGCTTGAATCGCAATGTCTGAACCATTTATACAGACCATACAATTTGGCGTCGTAGCTTTCATTTTCTTTAGCCATAAACTTAGTACATTGTTGATATCGCCAATAACTCTTGTTTCCACTCTTCAAAAATTTAATTCCCATATTTTCCGGAGAAAAAAGGATGTAGTATTTAAATTTTTGATCTTTTGCTGAAAGAATTATTGATTTTACTTCAAGCAATGGATTTTGGTTCAAAATAAAATAATTGATTTATGATAGCTTGAAATTCATCAGCATCAGCAAGCTAACCAAAATATAGTAAACTTTACTAAAAGCCTAGTGTGCCTGAACTGTTGCATTGAGGTGGTCTTTTTCCACAGTTAAATCTTTCATCCTCTCTCCAAACAAATACTCTTATGCAGCTAATCTTATTTAATATTATTGTTATCCTTTGATTAATCCTATTAAACAGCATTGTGCTGAAAATATCGATCTAAAAATTGACATAGTTGTGGAGTGCAAACTGAAGTACTGTATATTTTTCTTAATTAAAAGTATGGTTTTTAATATCAATATGACCTTCACCTCTGATAGTCTGGTTTGCCTGTGACGAGGATTATTGAAACTAAGTTAAATGTTTTACAATACAGAGTCCCAGTGGCTAAACGGTCTTATAATACTGGATATTGATCAAAATAAAGGACAATAAACTATTAAGACTAAATTTAATGAAGAAAGCCCATATAAGGAAATAGGAAAAATGTGGGGAAAATTCAATGCACAAAGGCGACATGTTATTTCATTATTTTGCCATCTATAGGATAAGTAGTCACACACACACATTTAACCCCAAATAGAGTAATATTTCAGCATTGTTGTCTTTATTAAACAAAAAACAAGGAAGAGGAAAGACAGTTTACATAATTACTCAACTATTCCATTTTGAATTAAAAAATAAAGTATTGGGAACACTGCGGTAAACTGTTGGAGTAAAAAATAAATTGATCACGCCTTATGCAATATAAATATTTACATTGGGGGGGGGG
>CABFVX010000724.1:97219-147388 GCA_902151425.1 Timema shepardi | reverse complement strand
GGTGATTGTGAGATGAAATGGAGAACCTACAGTTTAACGTGGAATCCGAACCACGGTGGAGGCCTGGCATTCCCCAAATTCACAAGATGTCTTGTTAGAGGTGAAGGAAGGGTTTGGTAATCAGATAAATCTTTGCCGGGACCAAGGATTGAACCCCGGCCGCCAGCATAGAAGTCTTACACCTTACCCCTAGACCACCAGGTCACCGATTCCCTACACTCCCCAAGTATAAAATAACCAAACATAAAACGTTTCAATGTTCTTCCAGATCAATGAAATAGTTTTGACTTTCCTATAGTTTAATTTTAGATCCCATATCATTGCACTTCAAATTATCTCTACTGTACATTCGTTGTACTAAATATTTCCTGTTATTTAATCAAGGTGGATGCTGGTAGTCTCTACCCTCGGAACACGATTTCACACGGTGCTTGTCAACACGTCCAGGGTCTCGACTGAATCTAGTACAAACAAAAGACCGTGGGAAATAAATATCAGTGCGTGATCTTGTGGAAAAAACCATAGAGTTGGTACCATCATACTCGACTGACACCATATCTACTTTCATGTATTCATGAGCAACATAATGTGTTCTGCAGCCGTCACTCTAGAACAGCGATGGTAAATCTATGGCCCGCGAACACGCCTTGGGTAGCCTGAATGCAAACCTGCAATCGTCGTGTTGTAGAATATCGCACTCTTTCAATAAACATGTCATTGCAATGGTTACATTCAGGCCGAGGTTGGCCATTTTGAGCACTTCCTATAATGTTAAGCAGCTCCACATTATTGGAGTAAAAACATAAGTATAACTTGGAAACAAGGTCAAATGGGACGCGTGTTTATGTGAACTTATTTCACATTTTTGTGTCTGCTGTCCACACCTGAAGTGGTTACGGAACACCTGTATATTAATGTTAAGTCTTTTTTTTTCACTGATGGTGTTAATTTCAATTATTTTAATTTACTTTATTGAAATTAATATTGTAAGACACTCACTTTGACCATTTAATAAACTTTCTTTAAAATTCAGGCATTATAAATTGTTTACGATTTGATTTGAGTTATTTATGTCATTTCATAGTATTCAACAAGTTTTGTTTTTTAAATACAAATACTCATTTAAAAAAACGCAAATTAGAGGTGACCACTCAACTAGTTCAAAATTCAGCTTGTCCTTAAGTAGCAGCTTGTCTGAAAAGTTTAGCTATCCCTTAGTTAGAAGCAAAGTAACGATTTTGAAAGTTGTAAAAGAAAATTATATAAAAATGTTCTTTTTTAAATCTAATCACTATTTTTATATGGTCCAAAAGGTTATTTCTGTGGCGACTGACTTATTTGCCAAAACGTTATAGTCAGGGGAGGGAGCGCAACAAAAATTATTATTAATAAATTAGATTGGTTCAATTTCACTAAATGACATTATCGGTAAGGAATTTGTTTATTTTTCTTATCGTATAATTGATTGAAACAAACCACTACTAGCCCCGCATACAGCAATAAAATGAATTAACAAACTTAAATCGTTCAAAATAAACAGCAGGTCTGATAGAGAGGATTAGGTGTGCGTTGGTGTGCTTGGTTGAGTCATGACTCGAGTGTAGAAGGAACCACTCTTCATCCAGGCGAATTGGATTGAGATGTTTCTTACGCATCCTGTTAATTAAAACTAGTAGCCCCATGGCTTCTTTGGTGCTCACTGACAGCTCACAGCTGACTTCTGACGGTCAACATTCAGGTATAATACCTAAATTTTGACTATCAGAAGTGACAGCTGCTAAACACATGTTTTTGCAGATCATCTGGCTGGGCGCAGGGATACGTAAATTGGCCTGGTATCTATTTAAAGCTGTCAGTCAGCCCCAAAGAAGCCATGGGGCTACTTTAGATAGTTTCAAGTTAACGAATATCAACACACAGGTTGAAAACCATTGTAATTACGACACTGTCCGTATGGAGGGGATCACAATCCAATTAATTTAAATTAGTAAAAATTACTCCTGGACACGGGAATCAAACCCGGACATATGGACATTCTGCGTTAAGCCAAAGGTCCCAGGTCCAATCCTCGTATTCAGGTATGATTTTTCAACTCATTTAAATTAAGGTGGGGATGTAGGGAACGTGATAAAAAGGTCATTTTTTTTGCAGAGTTTTTTATGCCAAAATATATAAAATATTGCTCCAGTGTAAGCATAGAGTTTAATTTTCCACGCATGGTGATGTCAACAGTTGTTGAATATATGTCATGAGCATAGAGGCATTAGTTGACAAACTTTTTAAGTGAAGGGCAAGGCTTGTCATTAAATTCCTGGATACCCTTGACAGATTCAAGAACTGTTAATAACACCATGAAAATTAAGCTCCATATTTTTACTGGAGAAATAGTTGATTTATTTTGGCAAAAAAGGTTTCGCTGTAAAAACTGCTAACATACTTAACTTTTCTCGAGTTCCCTACATTCCCACCTTAATAATTCCAAGTCGTTACTAGAGAGCCTCAAACTGACATTGAAACGTAGGTCTACTAACGAAACACCCGCTACGAAGAGCACAAGGGCCAAAGCTTCAGTCTTGTCTTGTCTGGTTTGCCGGTAACGAAGAGTAAAAGGTTTGAAACCAAGCCGAGAGTATTGATATTTTATTTCTCAATTTATTTTTCCCTATTCCTTTCCGGGAATTTGGGCATACTTATAAATTCTGCCTTTCTCGTATTTACTCCTTTAGTGTAGATATGCAGCTAACCCGAACGGGTAGTGAGACCCGGTGAAAAAACAATAAATACACTTTTAGACTGAACCCCAGTAGTACACAATTCCAGAAATTCGAACACCATTTTCAAAATATGAGGGGGAGGGGGGGAATAACAAACTAAGTTAAGGTGACCTGGTGGTCTAGGGGTAAGGTGTCAGACTTCTATGCTGGCGGCCGGGGTTCAATCCTCGGTCCCGGCAAAGATTTATCTGATCACCAAACCCTTCCTTCACCTCTGACAAGACATCTTGTGAATGTGAGGAATGCCAGGTCTCCACCGTGGTTCGGATTCCACGTTAAATTGTAGGTCCTCCATTTCCTCTCACAATCACCCTACCATTACACATTAGCGTAAGTGCGTATAACCCGAACGGGTAGTAAGACGCGGTGCTAATAATAATAATCAAAAAACTAAGTTAAATAAAATATTTGATTGATTATAAGTTAAAAGTTAATCACAAGAAACTGATGATAATAAATACTAAATATTTACATGTTGTAATCAACAAAAAGATATTTTTTTTGTAAATAAATGTAGTTTTTATAAACATTCAACTATGATTTAAGATTTGTGAACATAATCTGTCTCCCTGGAGACCCTTCCATATTCTCTTGCTTAGTCCAAATCTTTGCTAATCAGAACAAGCCTCGTTACCAATCTGTTCGGACTAACGAGGTTCTACTGCACTAACGGAAGGAGGTCCGAGAAAATAATCTGCCATTGTGAAGCCGCCTTAATCTGCCTGCCAGGGAACAACTAACCTTGTCGCCCACAAATTGCTCAACGAGCAAACGACAGGCCTACTGCGTAATTCTGGCTTCTGTCGCATGGAAATTATTTTTAGGCTCAATCTGTTTCCTTGTCTTCGCTCGGCGAGTGCTCTTTGACCCGATTTTGTTGTTTTTCTGGTACGTGCTGCTGATTTCTTTCACGGTCCAGCGCTGAGAATTTCACCAAACGTTTTGCCACTGGTTGGAATTATGTGTTTTACGTTCCAATATATAGATTCGTGTAGTCAGGAACTTATTTGAGGGAGGGCCACAGGGGCTAACTCCCTAGAGCCTTCACAAACAGTTTCAATACAAAAAAAAAGTTGTGATATTATTTTCTGTCCTTATAAAAGTTAGCTAAAAAAATTCCGTCTCATTTCAGTTCAAAGGTCATCATAGATATGGTCTTAGAGCCCTATTATTCCAATAAAGTACTTATACACTATTAACAGTAAAAGGTGAAATTGAAGTTAGCATGTTGGCAACAAATCCATGCCCTCAAGGTGGGGACGGTAGGGGACGCAAGAAAAGGTAAATTTTTCACAGTTTTTGTAAATATCTGAGCATAACGAAATTAGATGAGAAACCTTTTTTAAATAAAGAAAACTCGCTTTGGTGGCACCGTGGTCTAACGCTCAACCCTCTGAGTAGACTAGACTGCCGATGCACCCTATCGGGGTCCAATCCCAGTCGGGTGCACTGAGGGTGTTTTTCTTAAATTGTTTTCCAATCTCCTTCCACGCAAATGCGTGTGTACATCCTTTCAATTAAAACTTCCTAATCTCTAAATCCTTAATGTAATTAGTACATGAAAGCATAACCTAAATAGGTAGTAAGACGCGGTGCTAAAAAAAAAATTAAGAGAAAAAGTTGTCATTAAATTTCAGGACAGGGACAGATATTCAAGTTTGTTCAGATTATCATGTGAAGAAAATTAAACTATTTATGTTTCTAGTGGATAAATATTTGATTTATTTAGACAGAAAAAAGTTATTAAAAAACTCTAAAATAAAAGACTGCTTTTAGCTCGTGTTTCCTACACTCTCATCTAAAGGTGCAAGCTAAGGTTAGTATTCTTAAATACTTTAAATCAAACAACATTTATGAGTATTATAAATAAAATATTGTTGCAGAAGATGCGTTAGTTTAATTTTCTAAATATCGTAATAAAAACCGTTCTTAACGAGGCCGTAGCCAGCCAATAATTTCAGGAGAGGTTTGGTGGGAACTTCATCCAATTGTGAGAAGCTAGAAACAATTCTAAATGATAAACACTTCTAGAAGCTATCTGAAGTGGTTTTTTTGGCAACATAACCCCCTAACTACCGAGGCCTAGAAAAAATTATAGGTATTAAACACCTTTAGAAGCTCTCAGAAGTGCTTATTTTGTTAACACAACACCTCTAGTTTGTATTTGTATTTTAATTTTGTTATTTTTTGAACCATAAATAAAGTCATATATATTTTGTTCATAAAATTTTGGAGGAGGTTTGAACACCCAAACCTCCCCGCCCTCACGGCTACGGCCTTGGTTCTTAAATATCTGTCATGGTCATATTGTAATTTGGGGAGACACATTTTAAGTAAGGGAAAATAATCCTGGTCAAATACCCCCTTGCTTATTTTCCATCTTCTTCTTTCTTATATATTAATAAAACGTGGAGTTTGTTTATCACGAGCATTGCGTGATAACTACCGCGCTGTTTATCACGAGCATTGCGTGATAACTACCGCGCGCAGAGGGCTGAGAGTCTAAAACTAGCCTATTAGTAACTCATACTCACAAACATGTGGTCGAAGCTGGAATTTAAATGTTTGATTAGATTTTTTTAAATTTATTAAAACTAGGTAAGAAGAAATGAAATAAAGAGATTTTTTTTCTGTCTGAAGCAAAGAAAAGCGTTCCACAGGGTATCCACGCAATGCATTGCGTGGCTACCCCGGGAAACGCCGGGTATTTTTACTAGTGACAAATATCTTTGAACTATTGCTAGTAAGATATGTAGAGAATTATTATTAAACTAAACGTAACTACTAAATATTCTTTTAAATGGAAGAATGACAGTAGAACACGGGATTTAAACCCGGGAACTTTGGCTTGATACTCTCTAGATCATTGGCGTACCAAGCCAAAGGTTCCGGGATCAAATCTCGTGTCCATCTGTCATTTTTCAATTAAAACTATTATAATATTTAGATGCGGCTATAACCGTAATTATCAAATATAATAGATGTGCTATTAAACCATCGTATTATCTTCTGAAGTAATATTTTATTAATTTTGGCCAAAATGAAAACTGCAAACATATTTACCTTAACTCATGTTTCCTTCCATCCCACCTCCAAATGTAATCTCCGCTTACAATGAAATTGTAATTTTACCTTACCTTGACTGATTACACTATGGTCCTATTTTATAAGCTGTATCGTAGAGTAACCAAACAAGGAAGCAATCTTACCTTGACTGATTACACTATGGTCCTATCTTATAAGCTGAATCGTAGAGTAACCAAACAAGGAAGCAATCTTACCTTGACTGATTACACTATGGTCCTGCCTACCCTTCGTGGCACACCATTGTGCCACGGAATACCTGTTGAAAAAATCTGTTCTAGAGGATCTATCTTGGGTGAAAGCGTTGCATTTTGTAACAAACCAGCCCCGTGGTATAGTGGTCAATTCACTTGGTTACGAGCCTAGGGGTCCCGGGTTCGATTCCCGTTTGGTACCTTGGTTATTTTCCCCGTAAGGAGAACTACCCCTACGGTCACCATAGTTTGGTTGGTTAGGCTTAAGTCCGGTTTAATAGTCTCTACTCGTACCATGCCATCATACACACTATCCCCTCAACACATCAGGATATGTAAAGAGCTTCCACGGAAAGAATGTACGATTAGTACACCATATTAGTACGTCCTAATCGTTCCACAAACTAAGCTACAGAATGATGTAGTCCAGACGCGCAATATTGTTATTAATATTTTGTGACAAATTTGGTTCCGGCTCGCTAAGTGATAAATTAGATCTACTTTTTTTTTTCGTCCTAAAATGAAAATGAGATAAAACCATTGCTAGACTACGCAGACAGGTTCGTAATCAAACTGATAGTTCTAACAAATCTTCAGACTCCCATAGAGGCAACACCGACACCTCACAGTTTGGCAACGAGGCCACATTACAATTACCTGTTTTATTGGTCCTACTTGTAGGAGCGGCGCATACCTAGTTCTGTACCAAATATCCGGTTTGGGATTTTTAGCCAGCTACCACTTCTTGTGTCTAGTAGATATATGTATGATCGTGTGTGAGTGAGTGTGTGTGTGTGTGTGCTGTAGCTAATTACAATACGAGTGCTTATGTAAACAGGACTTAAAAAAGTATATCTAGTTGGCTGTTGAAAGTTTCAATTCGTATTACTTCTCTGCGTGAACCGAAGTCACATTGGTGGTATTGTAGGGGAGGTGGTTTGAGGGGGGAGGGGGACCACGAGGTCAATAATATCAAATTGATGGCAGGGGAGAAGGGGGATACCAGTACTTGTACTTGCAGCTATTACTTTTTCGAGGTAAACCAGTCTATGAGCACACACGATATTTTACGGAAAATTAGGACCGCCGGGTCAGATAATATTATTTGAATATTATTATTTGGCTCTCTTAGTCGATAAAAAGCAGTCGGGATATTTCCAAGGCACTCGAAACAAAAATTGATCAAAGCGCGTAAAAATCCTAAATTTATGTTAGCAAATATGAGGGGTAGTGTCAAAAACATATCAACCCTCATTTTATTTTAAAAAAAATTGTTGCAGCAATGATTTCTGGTTCTCACCTCTTGAACTACAAGTTGTTTTTATGGCCAGCAAAGACCTTGAGGAGGACTAATTAATGGTGATGGCTATTTTATTGATTTTTATAGCTAAATTACAGGATTTTACAAACGTTTAAATTTAAATTAATAAAATTAAGAGTTTATCTGTCGTGTCATGAACGTTGCGCAATATCTACCCCAAGCAGATAGTTGAGATTATAAAATTAATTATTAGTGGCCCCTGTGCACAGACATGTGCACCTCGATTCTGGAATTCTAAGTTTTTGATTAAATTTTTTCCAGTTTAAAAACTAGTTTGGAAGAAATAAAATGAATAATTCTGTATCGTTTTTTCTAAGCAAAGAAAAGCGTCAACAATTATTAATTGTGTGTATACCCCGGGCAACGCTGTGTACTTCCGCTAGTAGTGAATAAATTATATCCTATCTAATTCTATGAAGGTTATTATGTTTTCCCCCGACCCCCTCATTATGTCCTTTAGCATCTTATTATTTTAACTTTTATTCATGCAGGGCATTTAAAATACATTTTATGAACCGGCTGATTACATCAACACACGAATTACCAGCGAACTTATTCTATAACAGAATCAACACCTATTGAAAAAGGGAAAACCCAATTTCACCATCTTTGCCTATTTCGGCCCTGTATTCTACTCTGCACGGTAAGATAAAGAGGTACACGCATTACCGACTGAGCTAAGTTTCAGGTTTATATTATTGTGAGAAGCCAACGGGACACTTAAAGCGAGGATGTAGATAATGCGAGTTAAAAGCAGAGTTTTTTTTTGCAGTTTTTACCGCAAAACTTTTTTTTTGCCCAAAACCAATAAAATATTGCTCCAGTAGAAATATTGAGTTTAATTTTCTACACATAGTGACCTTAACATTTCTTGAATATGTATTATGACTTATGAACATTGCAACATTAGATAAGAAACTTTTTAAATGAATAAAAAAGTTGTCATTAGATTCCATGACACCCTTGACAGATATTCAAGAAATTAATGTTAAGGTCATCATGTGAAGAAAATTAAACTAGAGTTCTACTGGATAGTTATTTTATTTATTTTGGGCCATACAGGTTTTGCTATAAAAACTGCAAAAAAAACCAACAACACTGCTTCTAAGTTGTTTCCTACATCCCCACCTTAACTAAGTTCATTCCATTCGTATCATCAATGTTGGGACGAAGGCAATGCTAGCCCTACGTCTGTCACTGAGCTATAATCCGTAACCATAGCTTTCTTACCTGGATGACAGTTCAAAAATCATATGTTTAAGTTTTGAGTTGCCAACACTTGTAAAAGACCACTGTTTCGTTATAGATGTTAAGTTTTTTTAATTACATGTTATATTTTACATTTAAAATAACGTAAACTTAAGTTTTCTCACACTATTTAATTACTTTTAATCATTTCTTTTTATACAATCCGAAACAATATTTTAAATATAATTAAAAGTACTGATTTTTCGTTTTTGAATGTTATATATAACGTGTAATTTTATGCATATATTAATAACTTTTAATACAGGCATTGTATTTACTTGTAAATGAGAAAGTACTTGTTATTTTTTATGTACATAATTAATAATTGTATGATTATTTTATCATCCCTATCTTGAGATAGTTCTATCAAGTCCACCTCGTTCCACCCTATCCATATCTTGAGCTAGTTCAATCCAGTCCACCTCGTTCCACCCTATCCCTATCTCGAGCTAGTTTTATGCAGTCCACCTCATTCTACCCTATCCATATCTTGAGCTAGTTCTATCCAGTCCACCTCGTTCCACCCTATCCATATCTTTGAGCTAGTTCAATCCAGTCCACCTCGTTCCACCCTATCCCTATCTTGAGCTAGTTCAATCCAGTCCACCTCGTTCCACCCTATCCCTATCTCGAGCTAGTTCAATCCAGTCCACCTCATCACACCCTAACCCTATCTTGAGCTAGTTCTATGCAGTCCACCTCATTCTACCCTATCCATATCTTGAGCTAGTTCAATCCAGTCCACCTCGTTCCACCCTATCCATATCTTGAGCTAGTTCAATCCAGTCCACCTCGTTCCACCCTATCCATATCTTGAGCTAGTTCAATCCAGTCCACCTCGTTCCACCCTATCCATATCTTGAGCTAGTTCAATCCAGTCCACCTCGTTCCACCCTATCCCTATCTTGAGCTAGTTCAATCCAGTCCACCTCGTTCCACCCTATCCATATCTTGAGCTAGTTCAATCCAGTCCACCTCATCACACCCTAACCCTATCTTGAGCTAGTTCTATGCAGTCCACCTCGTTCCACCCTATCCCTATCTTGAACTAGTTCTATACAGTTCACCTCGTTCCACCCTATCCCTATCTCAGGTAGTTCTATACAGTTCACCTCGTTCCACCCTAACCCTCTCTTTAGATTGTTCTATCCAGTCCACCTTATTACACCTTATCTCTTTCAGCTCCATTCTAATGTTATCCTCTCATCTGCGTCTAGGTTTTCCCAATAGGTTTGCCAGTCAGTATTTTGAACAAGGCTCTAAATTCTCCCATTTGCTCTGCATATTCTGCCCACTTTAATCTACGAGATTTGTTTAGCGCCTAGCAATGTCTTGTGATGAGCACAGGGTATGTAACTCATCATTCTGTAACCTCTTCCACTCCCCAATAACCTCATCACGTTTTGGACCAAATATAAGTAAAGTCTGTTCAGCATAGGAATTGTTTTCTGAAAAGCCTTTTTCCGTACCAGAAATCTATTATATAGTAGGATATCGGTAGGAAAAAAGACCTTTCAAAGAGTAATTCCTATCGTGAATGGAGTATACCTTGTTTTCGAACACTCTAAAATTTGTTTTCGTCATTTGGGCTAAGAGAATTCGTTTCACACCCTTAGAGAATAACCGTTAAAATTATCCTAGCTTAATTTCAGTATAAGACACAACACCCAGAGTCCATATCAATAATTAACACATATAAAAATGAAACAAATCATATTGCAAGGCTATACATTTTTATACATACATCAAGTGTACTGACTCTAGATTAATTTTTGTGCTGATAAGGTATATTGTGGCTAATAATTACATAGTCAATTAATAGAAAGAAGTTTGCATTATATCTTATTTCGTGTAGATTTCATCAACCTATTGTGGCTGAAAATAATAAGTGGCTACATTCTGAAAACTTAAGCTATTGACATATATTCCCAAGTTATTCTTTGACATTGTGTAAATAATTGATCCCATTAAAACTAATAAAATATTCATATCAGTCTTAAGTCCTGTCATTGTGTTAAAAGTTAATAATAATAATAATAATATCGTCTTTATTTGGTCGAAGCTAAGGCCAACGTCTTTTCTTAGAATCAAACCACTTAATAATAAAGAACATATATTTAATACTTACATGCTAAAAACTAGTTTATAATATTTGTACAAAGATAATAATATTCAAAAATTATTGCCCACAAAGATTATTGTACGGTACATATATGAATATATTAAAATAAAATAAATGAGGAAAGTAAAAATAAATAAAGGAGAAAGAGAAAGAAACATTAAAAGACACAATAATTCCACACACACAAGTTATTGAATTGATTATGGGCGTTCCTGGTAGGGGGATTGGTGGCAGGAATGAATAACGGAGAGGAGGGAATATTTAGTATTCTAAGTATTTATTGGGTCATGTTAAATTAGGATTAATTAATATTATATTATAAGTAGTGATTAGTGAATTTATGAGGTTAAAATTAATTATAACGTTTGTTCGTCCATCTCCCCTTCTCTCTCGCCCCCCCCCTCTATTTCCCCAAGGTTGTTAAGTTAGGCACGTTCATAGACTTGATCATAAAATGAATAGTACTTTATGAAAACACTCTGAGTTATGTCAAGACTACGAGTAACGGCAATAATAATTCGAGTCCACTGTGATGTTTACAACCATATTTAACTTATTAGCAATTGACTGTTTAGGAACATTAGAATATCTATGCCATAGCCCACTGTACTACTTCTAAATAATTGAAGCTGACCTTGACTCATATGTCCATAAATATTGTTTACATTTGGCAGAGTTAATATTAACCTCCTTTAGCATTCTGGTTTCGGAAACGTCCAACTCTTCCTGCTATAGCTATTGCAAGACCTACATCTATCTATTTTAAAAGCCGGCCTTGGCTTCTATACTGACGAGTAAACCTATCCAATTCGTTGACAAGGTACAATTATTATTATTATTATTATTAGCACCGTGTCTTACTACCCGTTCGGGTTATACGCACTTACGCTAATGTGTAATAGTAGGGTGATTGTGAGATGAAATGGAGGACCTACAGTTTAACGTGGAATCCGAACCACGGTGGAGGCCTGGCATTCCCCACATTCACAAGATGTCTTGTCAGAGGTGAAGGAAGGGTTTGTTAATCAGATACATCTGTGCCGGGACCGAGGATTGAACCCCGGCCACCAGCACAGAAGTCTGACACCTTACCCCTAGACCACCAGGTCACCGCTTTGAAGTAATTTACATCACATTACATATTCATATTTTAATGTATTTAAACAAACACATTTGTCTCTAAAAGAGCAATGAAAACTTTTCAAGGGGTAAATGGAAAGGGGAGGTGATAGATTGTGGCCCTCTCAATTTACTCGACTCCCAATTAAGAATTTTTTTACTAGAAAATAGTACTTTGGTAAAGTATTTATATCGATATGTATAATAAATAGTTTCAAAGTTTAATAAGATCGAATTTTATGCAAGAAACCCTTCCAAATTGTTTATATACAGTATTATAAAATCTAAAGGGTTTGTAAGAATATGACAATAAGAGGGAAAGGAACCTGGGTATTGGGTATAAATTCAATACTATAAAGATATAAACGTATTTTTTTAAATTTGGCTGTGACTAATCATAGCCTGATCATTATAATGAAAGATCCACATCGGTATCGCAAAGACGTTCAACAAATTCTACCAAATATCAACATTCGCTTACAGCGAAAATTATTATTTTATTAGGATAATAATACAGTAACACTGACTAATTGTTCACAAAACTATTTTAGTATAAACCTCGTGTATAATAGATTATTTGTAGGTGTATATTTTTTCTTCTAGAAATAGGCACACTTTAAATTTGTGTAAAATCTAAATAAACTATACTCAAATACAGCCCCTTTGAACCATTAGAATCGTATTGTACTTTGTCACCATTAACGTAGAGGTAAGGGTTCGAGTTCCAGCAGGATACAATGAATGTTCGTAATATGGTACTTTCCCTATTTATTGAACGGGGCAGGGGGACAGATATTCCCTTCCTTACCCCATAGCAAATCGTAAAAAAAAAACAGTGAAGGGTTTTATTAAGAAAATTAAAAATCTATGTTTGGAGCAATACATAGTTGATTTGATTAAGGTAGCTTTTCTATTTGACTTACATAATTAATTCCAATTTATTTTAGTTTTATTCATTTTGTAAGAAATATGTTTTATATAATTTAAAGTGAAATGAGCTATCCCTGCTCCCCTTTGACCCCACCCCAATATTTAAGAGATAACGACGCGTATTGTTAAGCCTATATCGTGTATAACGCCTTAAGCCGTTCTACCACCGGTACAAGTGTTGATTAGATATAGAAACCAACTACAGGTCTAAGAATCACTGGTTTGATTTCGGCTGTGCTTAAAACAATTTAAGTCTACTTATTTGTTCTTTTTTCGGAAATTTACATTTTCTCGAATTGATTAGTTTTCCTATTGCAGAACACAGCTTTTAGAATATGAATAAATGATTGTAGATATTATAGCTTTTAGATATCTCTGATAAGGCTCAATAAATGGTGGTCCAACTATAGTTTGGACATGTCATTTAGGTTAGTTTCAAGTCGTCAGTTAAAAATTACTTAGTATTTTGCTATGGCGGATTTTGAGAAGTTTTTCCTATAGATATATACTCAATCTATATAAACAGATATATTTTAAACTAAGATTACATTAACTAAAAGAAAAAAGATAAATTTCTAGTTTTGATAAAGTTTTGCGCAATTTGTTTATACTTGTTGCGAGTTTCTAATTTTTACTTTTTTTACTTAGATGTTTGGCTATTTTTAAAATGTATTACCTATATATAACGCTGCTGTTATGTTTGATGCAATTTTGCGTCACACACACACACCTTTAAGACTTTTGTTGAAAATGTTCTTAAAATATTGAATGCAATTGTGATCCTTTATCAAATATATTATTAATGTAGGTAACTAACTAAAAAATAACATTTCAAAAGTGTGTCAACGTAGGGCCTATGGATAACTATTTGAGGAATTTATTCTATTTTATAGGTCCTGAAATTGTGTAATTAATTTAAAGCCCGATTTGGAAATTGTATACGTTGTTCCGTTTTAGTATTAAAGGTTTGGTTTCTTCCCTTTACTTATTATTTTTAATGAGACCGTAAATGTTTTTTGTTTACTCCCACTTCCCTTACACCGACATTCTTATGGCATGAATTTACAGACCTTGTTTTGAACCAAGTACCTTCCGGTTTGTGCATTCTTCGCCGGTGCACTTGTCTTGTTTTCTGAGAAGTATCTTTATTAAC
Organism: Timema shepardi; assembly: GCA_902151425.1. NCBI lineage: Eukaryota > Metazoa > Arthropoda > Insecta > Phasmatodea > Timematidae > Timema > Timema shepardi. The sequence continues at coordinate 133,443 of CABFVX010000724.1, read as the reverse complement.
TTTCTTACTCATCCATATTAGTAAGATGTGCTTTCCTATCCACGTGACGAAACAACAAACACGTGTATTCCTATATGTGTGGATTACAAGTGGTCTTCCCAGTCTGTACTAAGTATAGTAGCCCCGTGGCTTTTTTGGTGCTGACTGACAGTTCACAGCTGACTTCTGACAGTCAACATTTAGGCATATACATAAATTTTGACTGTCAGAAGTGACAGCTGCTAAACACATGTTTTTGCAGATCATATGGTTCGGCGTAGGGATACATAATTTGGTCTGGTAACTTTTCAAAGCCGTCAACTGTCAGCTGTGAGCTGTCACTTAGCACCAAAGAAGCCATGGGGCTACTGTAGCAACCATAATACATAAGTAACGCGTTGTCTTCAGATGGAAGTCTATGTATACTGTGATTCTTGTAGGAAGAACTGTTTTAGAAAATAGCATGCTACTTGATTATTAGTGTAATTTTATAGGTATTGATAATATATATCAAAAGTTAAAAATGTAAATCACATTACTTGATGTATGAATATATTATAGTAGTTTTACCAGCGTTTGTGATTGTAATTTACAGTGATTCCTACCAGAATAAGGTTATGGGCCACCCTCATGAATAAGTCCAAGATGTCTTCTCAGACAATTTGTAGAAAAACCAAGTTTTATTAACAAAGAGTTTGTTTGTAAAATAGTACTAAGTAACATGAAGTATCTAAGAGCTAGAGGTTGTGTACTCAATCATTATCTCAAAACATATTAAATTTAAAATAATTATTTAAATAAAACTGTACAATGGAAATTTAAGTAGATATTTGTCACAAAGTAACTCATTTACATAATTTTATAGAATTAAATGTGTTTCTCGGTAAACAAATGGTTGCTATTTAAAGTAGACACTTTTAAGCAATAACAATACAGACCCGCCTCGGTGGCGTGGTTGGCTAACGAGCTTGTCGTGTTGAGCTCGACTGCTGAGGACGGGGAGATCGAGGTTCGAATCTCGGTCGGGTGAACTGGGGGTGGGTTTTCCTAAATGGTTTTACACTCTCCATCTACGCAAATTCGGGTTCACTTCCTCTAATTCAACCTTCACAATTACTAATCCATTAGAGTAATTAGTACTTAAAGCGTATAACCCGAACGGGTAGTAAGACGCGGTGCTAATTAACAATACAAGAGTCTAATAATTTGGAATATCCGTATAGTAGATTTAACATGAACATCAGAGATGAAATACAATCCTATTTTCATAGGAAAGGACTTTTTGAAATAAACCTTTTCTTTGCTGCAAAAATCGATAAGAAAAAAATATTATATTAGTGTTATTTTATAGTTATTAATAATACTGATTAGAAGTGACAATTTCGTATCCCATAACGTGACGTATGACTACCCGAAAGAAAATATAGTAACTTTTCTAACTGTCAGTTAAGGCCCTTCCTGTGAAAATTGAACGAAATTTGATCGTAAAGATTCTATGAAAGATTGGCTCTAGGAGCCTTTACCTATTTTTCAGAATATTTGTATTTATTCATAAATGATCTTTATGAGCTTATTAAGGTATATTTTTTCCAAATATTCTAAATAGACTATTCATTGGCAATAAATAAGTAAACTAATTTAGATAATATAATTCGAGCTGATTAAAATTAATATTTTCTTCGCAAGAATGAAACTCTGCAGCAGGTTAAACAAAAGTGTATTGTAATTTATTATACTGATTGATATTCATTAATTTTTTTTTTGTCTCATACTCCCACAAACTATGTTGTAATATAAATACCAAATTGGTTTAGCAATAAATATTGTTTTCTGAACTAACAAAAGGAACTGTATATTTTATCTCATTATGATCTATTAAAAAACACATATGGGATCGAATGATTATTTTATTCCCACATTATATTTAAAGCCATAAAAGAAAGTAAGCGATAAAAAGTTACCGCACTTTATAGCGCTTAGAAACATTCTCCATTGTTGAGAGAAGTATTATTTATTGGGACTATAATTTTTTTTATTTTCTAGTTACGTTCTAACGTCCAATAGAAATCCCCGAAATAAAACCCGGTGTTTAGTTGTGTTTTCCATACCGGGGAGGTTGGGTAATAAGGACCAAGGCCCGGAAAAAAAAAGAAGACACAAGCACGCACCAAGGCGCACAAAAACTAAAAGCACGCACGCGTACATAAAATAGAACGATTTATTTTTAAACCGAAGCAAGTGATTACGCTGGCCAGAATCCTAGCTTGACTTTGCGCCCCCTTGGCTCTAGCATCCGGTTAGGCGGTGGTACTTTATGTTTTTTAAACGACTTGACTTAGATTTTCAGATGTCGCAATTCCATGGGTCTACCCCTCCTCCCTCTGTCTACGATATATGCGACACAAATCTCCCTCCCCCTCAAAGATGTACCAAGCACGTGGCATGGCAATAATAAGATGACGTTTGTTATTGTGGAGGCTATTGACATCTAGCGACAAGATTATGAACTAAGGGAAATATTGTGAAGCGCTAGCGCTACCTTTAGCGAACAGTATTAACTAGAACTTAATTTAATTACGAGCCCGATGCTTCTATCGAAAAGCAATTTTTATTAATTTTATCTCCCCACCAACTTAAAAGGCAAGAAGTTAAATTGAGTCTTCACTAGCTGGAATAAATATATGTTTATTGTTTACTAGCAGTTTGGCCTGTTCTTCGCACGGCTAAGCGACACCAACATTATATTGAATTAGAACGTTCAACATCCGGTTTCCCACTTTTTGATAGTTTCTTGTTATACAATCCTGATCTAACTATGGCAATCACAAACCAATCGTGGTAACTAATACATTAAAATAAATTGAATATTTGAAACAAAATATAACCTTGGCCACACAATCCAGTAAGAACACAATTTTTACATAAGTACGACAATAAATTAAGATATACTAACTAATAAATATTGTTACAGACATATGTTTGAAAAAAGAGCATCACAGTTAACCAAAGAGCTAAAATAATATATCCCGTCACATTGATTAAATTTATTAGAGGTATTTAATGTGCACTTTCAGAATCTGACTGATTATATGAGTATACGAGAATTACCTATGAGCAAGAGCGAAAGAGCTTACCAATTTTGGCATGAAAAGTATTCTCACGTACCAACCAGGGTTGGGTTCTTTTACATGGGATCGACGGCTTTAATTCCCCTCTCAATGATGTGCTTCGGATTTTTATCGCTCAAGATAAATCTATCGACCCCGGTTGGTTTTGAACCGACAAACACCGGGTCCTGGAGGTCTATACCCAAGACCACCAAGGTCAACTTATTATTAGCACCGCGTCTTACTACCCGTTCGGGTTATACGCACTTACGCTAATGTGTAATGGTAGGGTGATTGTGAGATGAAATGGAGGACCTACAGTTTAACGTGGAATCCGAACCACGGTAGAGGCCTGGCATTCCCCACATTCACAAGATGTATTGTCAGAGGTGAAGGAAGGGTTTGGTAATCAGATAAATCTGTGCCAGGACCGAGGATTGAACCCCGGCCGCCAGCATAGAAGTCTGACACCTTACTCCTAGACCACCAGGTCACCGACAACCGAGGTCAAATCACTTTGTTACAGAAATATATGTGATAGTAAGAGTCATGGTTTTACAAAGAGCGTCACGGTTCACCGAACCATGTTACCCTAAATTTGTTTATTTTAATTGTTATGTCGCTGATAGATAGGCGTTAATTTATCATTTAATTTTTTTACTTTGTAATCGAAATGCTAATGGACCTCCTCTAAGATTTTTTTTTATATTTGTTAGATTTTTTCCTTCTGCCTAGTATACAAAATTATATTTTTTTTACCATATCGAGAATGGGTTTTTTTCTATTAGCCATTTTAGCCAATTTCTAAACTTTTAAGATTTTATGACTATAGTCCTTTTACGAACATGTTTTTTTTCTTACATGACGAAAAGAATATTTTACAATAATTGTGTAAATATTTTAAGCTACTAACCCACCCCCGCCCCTCCCACCATTTTTCAGTTCCCACATTCCCAATTTTAAATTTAATTTGACTATCATAAGGTAACGGGGTGAATTAAGGTCCACCTAAAGAAAAACACCATCTACACATAAAATAATAGGATGATCAAAGAAAATTATAGTTAAGTAACATAAATTTGTATGTACTCATTCAGAAATTGAGTACAAGAAATTCATACACAGGAACATTATTAAAATAGAGTGTGGTTAAAAAATAAGTGGAAATGGGCCTTATAACCGGCAGCTGCATTTTACGACTGTTTTTATCGCCATATGAAGACAAATAGACTTAATGTTTCTACTCGAGAAATATTTGATTTATTTTGGCTAAAAGAAATGCTATAAAAATTACAAAACACCGCCCTTTTCTCCTACATCCCCATCTTAAGGGTAATGAAATTATCAAAACAATAATTAATATTTGTGTAGCTTATCAATACAACTATAATCATAGTGCACGAAATTAAATCGGTTTTCCTTAAGCTTGTTCTCAAAACACATATTTTTCTTTCTTCGTTTGTTTGAAACATAATAAATTTAATTTTTCCCTGTGCTAATAATAGATTAGCTGTAGCTCTTCAAAGTATCCGCCAGGATTTAAACATCACTGAAAAATATGACCCACGCTATCGACAAATCCCGCACAATTTTTTCGTGATTGTTTCTAGTTTTGCTAATAGCTATCATACACTCATCAGTGGTCGCGAGGTGCAAGACATTAAGCTCGCGATGGACCGGATTACCGGTGAAGGGGAGGTTGAGGTCCACTTGACAAGTCTAAATTGTTAGCGGAACACTGTTTTGTTTTGGGTACGCGCCGTGACAGCAGAATTAGCCACCCCGTCCAACAATTGTAGGCTAAATCAGAACATTAATAAATAAATAGGGGTGTGCGAAGTCCACTTTTTCAAATCGAAGTGAACTAGAATCGAAAGTTTGAAATAATCTTGAAGCAAAATCAAAGTTCTAATATTTTCTTTGAGTTATTTTATGCTTGAAAAATATTATTTTGTGATTATTTAAATTACTTTATTCACTAAAATTACATGGACTTTTTTTTTGTACAATTGTTTGTAATATTTCATGTTACTTTGACAAATCAAGTTTTTATCCCAACATGCAATTCAATTTATTTAGATTTTTTTCATATAAATATTAATTTGTAATGTACAAAACAGCTCAGAACAACTATAATCTAACATAAACCGAATATTCAATATTTTTATTGGTGAAGATTCGAAGCCAGAATTTGTTCCGAACCCCTAGAAAGTAATGACTATATTTTTTTCCTTATGCAACTTAAAATGTTCCGAGATCCAAGGGTTGAAGTTAATTTTCTGTGCCCGCTTCTTTAATATTCGGAAAACTCACTTCGGGGGATCCGTGGTCCAAGGCGTCATTCTAGAAAAATACTGGACTGCCGATAATGAGAAGATCGGGGTTCGAATCCCGGGTGTAGGCTCTACCGAGGGTGGTGTTTTCCATTCTCTATCTATGCAAATGCTGATAAACTACCTCTAAACTTAACTTTCCTCATCCCTAACACGTTAGAGTAGTTAGTAGATAGGCATACAACCCGAACGCGCAGTAAAATTCTGAAACGCTTTGTTTAAACTATCAGTAATTTGGGTAAACCATACCTCTAACTTTGCGCGAAATATTTTTATTTGGTCAGAATGTTAGCAAGTACGCGAAAGAGCCTTCGTCCACCAAGAAAACCAAAACGACACGGCCTGTTTTTCCATTTGCGAGAATGTCGTCGTCTGATGAGGACCTCGTTTTGGGCTACATTTAGACCACTTTATAAGCTCGGGAAAAGGCCCGGAAACTTTTTTTGGGTTCACTCTGTTTTTTTTTAGACAAAAAGTTTGTTCAAAATTGCAAGCGACTGCAGGGACCCTGTCAAGATAAAGAGACATAAGATGAGAGAAGTTTTAAGCTCACTTAAATGAAAATAATCCATGTCGTAGGCGGTTCCACAAGTGCACGCTGCAGCCCAGTATCCGGCGGTTTATCGCCCAGAGCTTTGGCCGTAGTCGCCTCGGTGGACAAGCGGAGTATTGTTTAGATGCATTAGCACCGCGTCCTACTACCCGTTCGGGTTATACGCACTTACGCTAATGTGTAGTGGTAGGATGATTGCGAGATTAAATGGAGGTACCTACAGTTTAACGTGGAATCCGAACCACGGTGGAGGCCTAGCATTCCCCATATTCACAAGTTGTGATTAATACACGTCTTGTCACAGGTGAAGGAAGGGTTTGGTAATCAGATAAATCTGTGCCGGGCCCGAAGATTGAGCCCCGGACCCCAGCACAGAAGTCCGACACCTTACCCCTAGACCACCAGGTCACCTGTGTTTAGATGCAAAAGTTGATTGGATGATTGGTTCTGGTCTCGGTGAACGAGGGACCTAAGTGCGGATTGCGACCGACGCGCGGCTGTCGCTCATAACAACTTAATTAGTGTTATTATTGAACAGCGACCCGCGACGCTATGAGCTGCGGTCACACACACATCTTTTGCGGAACACAGCACTAGAAAACCTTCATAGTTCCTGCTTCTAGGACTAAGCTTTTAAGGTGGGATAAAATGGGCTGCGATAAAAGGCACGGTGTTTTGCAGTTTTTATGGCAAAACTTTTTTTTTTATAAAATAAATAAAATATTTCTCCAGTACAAATGTAGAGTTTAATTTTCTTCACGTGATGATATCAACAGTTTTTGAATATCTATCATGATCAGGCGGTATTAGATGAGAAACTTTTTAAATGAAGAGACAAAGTTGTTATTAAATTGCAGGATACCCTTGACAGATATTCAAGAAATTTTGAGGTCACCATGTATAGAAAATTAAATTATATGTTTGTACTGAAGAAATATTTTATTTATTTTGACCAAAAAATTGTTTGCCATGAAATGTGCAACAACACAGGCCTTTTCTGGCGTCCCCTTCCACCCCACCTTACGGAGACCACTAACCGAAGCGTTGAAACGCGTTATAGATGTCCAAACGAATACATGAAAGTAGATCTATTAACCCCCTATAAAGGTCAGAAAAGGTTATTTCTTTAAAAATTGGACTGTGTCAATAAATTCCTGCCTTACATTTTAAGTTTTATAACCCGCCTCAGTGTCGTAGTTGGCTAACGCGCTTGTCGTGTTGAGCTCGGCTGCTGAGGACGGGGCGATCGAGGTTCGAATCTCGGTCGGGTAAACTGGGGGTGGTTTTTCCTAAATGTTTTTCCACTCTACCTCCACTCAAATGCGGGTTCACTTCCTCTAATTCAAATTTCCCTATTCTTAATCCATTAGAGTAATTAGAACTTAAAGCGTATAACCCGAACGGGTAGTAAGACGCGGTGCTAAATATTATTATATAAGTTTTATATATTTTTTAAATTAATTCAAAATAAAAGTGGCCCATTTTTAATAAGACGTTTCACGAGAAATATCGCAGTTATGAGAGTACGATAAAATTGATAGTGAATAAATATTAGACAAATAAAGTTTTTTTTTTAACAAGGCCACAACAGAAAATAAGGATTATTTTAGCCATTTGACGTAGTAAAACTGGCATATCACATCAACATTTTTAATAACAATTGTGTTGAACATAATTAACAGAATAATAAATACTTCGATTATAGTTAATTGTTTGCACGGTTCTAATCAACTTGCACCAAATTCTGAATTTGAATCATAAATTATGAAGAAGAAGAAATTACTTGTATGTACGAGACAGAAAGAAAAAAAAAGATGTGACTCGAAGTGCAATTACAATCAGAGATTGTGAATGTGTGGAATGCCAGGCCTTCACCGTGGTTCGGATCTCACGTTAAACTGTTGGTCCTCCATTTCATCTCACAATCACCCTAACATTACACATTAGCATAAGTGTGTATAACCCGAACGGGTAGTAAGACGCGGTGCTAATAATAATAATAATAATAATAATAATAATAATAATAATAATAATAATAATAATAATAATAATAATACAATCAGAGAGAATAGAGGTAGTTACCGGAACAACACAAACGAACAGAAGACCATGAAAAGATATCTTGGACAAAGACGAGTGTAAAAACCAGGTGTACAACGCAATATGAAACAAAGGAATATTTGTTTATCACGGTTAAGGGAAGTGAGAATTCCCAATTTTTTTGTATTAGGGTATTCAACGCAAGTTAAAATAAAGGAAAGTATGTCTATTATGGTTAAAGAGGCGAGAAACCTCCAATGTTTTGTATCTGGGTGTACGATGCAAACCGAAACAAAGGAAGGTCTGTCCATCACGGTGTGAATATCACAATCAAGAGACACCACCTAGTTAATAATACACCGTCTCTTATTATCAACAGGGATGTGAACAAGCAGCGTTCCTCCACAAGATCTGGGAATGGTTCCGTCTTGTGGTTCGCGATGTACTCGAAGCAAATCAGGCTACGGCGATCATTTAGGCCCCTATTTTTAGCGCTTGGTCTAGGCACGCGCGCGACGCCGGTAGTCTTTGGCATCTCCCTGGGTCCTCATCTCTTTCGTATCTACTGTCGTTCCTTCCTCCGTCTTTCCTTTTCTTCTATCAAAATATTCTTTAGTTCAGCCCTTTAACTAACCAGAAATCTGTCGTTGGTCACAAATCAATCTTCCATCACATCACTCACTACATGGGGGGATCATTTTGGAAGTGAACATTCAACTTAGAAGACAAACATTCCGTAGTGCTTCCATTTTTATAAATATTTTAATATTGCTAAGTTTACATTTAAGTTCTTACGATTGTTTTTTATCCTATGAGTCGTTCAACGTAGTGTGAAGTGAGTTTCTTTAGTGATAATATAATGATATAAAGATATGCGAACAATTTTGCTCAACCATGAAGTTATTTTGATCAAACTAAGTGCGTCTTTCTTGAGTTGTGGTATTATTTATCATCTAATAAATATTGTTCACTTTGTTTAAAAACTATTTTTCCTCGTTAAGAAATTACTTAGAAATTTCACTTAGTCTTTGCTCCTAAAAACAACACACACAAAAACTGTGATCACCACGTATCCATAAAGTATTATTTCCCGACATGAAAATTGTATCTGTGATATTGTGAACTAGTATAGTAAGTGTGTGATTATCGCGTGTGTTTATTGTCAGTGTGGCATTGCGTTATATTTTATTGTCCTAATGGCGGCGAACCATTCCGGTTCTATTTTAATTTCCGTGCCAGTTTCGTGTAGCCGGTCCATGCCGTGTCCTGACCTGAGCTGACACACCGATATTCTAATTCTAACCTCAACGTGACGTGCCGGCAAGATGGCGCATTTCCGCAGACCAATGGGTCGCGAGGCTTACAAACCTTTCGGTCATAGGCGAAAGGTAATAAGATGCGACAATTTATTTATTTAGAAAAATAAAATGTCTCCATAAAATAAAGTTTGACCTATAATACTAATGTGTGAACTGTCGACACAAACAAAACACTAACTACGTCCTCTTTATTTAATAATAGCATGACCTTGCTTGTTTGTTAGCGCTTTTGTTTAGCAAGAAAATATATTTTGTCATAGAAAATATACTTAATCGACTTCTTAGTCAAGATGGTACTGAACTGATGGTCTTGGAGCCAATTTATGCCTTAAGAGATTTAAAAAAATATAATTGTTGAATTTTGTATCCTCTTTCCCGGTAATTGATTTACAGCCAAAAGATTGAGTTCCATGTCTATTTTAGAATAAATATAATTTTAATTCATGATTTTCTATAACCAATTGTTCCCAAACGTTCACGTTAAATACCCAAATAAATAAATGGTTGCCCAGCAAAATTGGTTGGTTCTATCAGTCTCACACAAAGAAATTCTCATATGCTGATATAATCAATTGGTTCGAAAAGTGCAAGTTAAATATTTTTTTAATTGAAATAAATGGTACGGCAAAATACCTTTATTTTAGTCCATTTTCGTTAAATAACTAAAGATCAGTACTTAATTAACTACCCTTAGTTTTAAGGATATAATCAATCACATTACAATATTGCCTCGAGGTATAGCCATCTTACAAAATATTAAATTTGAACGAAATCTTTCTAGCTCTTTTGGCTGTAATCCCATGTGCAGACATATTTAGGCCCTATATATACAGAAGGATAGACAGACAGACAAGCAAACATACATGTGTAATGACAGAATAATTATAATACTCCCCTTTATATATTTCGGGGCATACAAAATGTCAAGATACATCATAATCTTGAAAATAAATATTTTCACGATTACAATACACTCTCTATATGATAAGACAACATATATAACGAAATTTACAATGGTTTAGGTTATAAAGTATACCTAAGTTAATTAAATAAAAAATAACTTCAAAGATAAATCAATATTAAAGTATTTAGATATAAGTTTACAAAAAAAAAAAGGGTTATAAATGGTTTTTGTTTCCAAACAAAATATGAAAGTTGAAAAAATTATAGCTGTATGAACACAATTGTGTCTAAAAATATTTGAACACAATTTATCTTCACTTTATTAATAAACATAATGCCTCGCCTACATCTGGGATAATTTTATTTGAATAAAATAATGGATTATTGTAACATAACTAGATTTTTTTTTCTGTTAGGTTAAATTTATAAATTAAATTGTTAATCAAAATTAAGATAATTTTATTTACGTGTAAAGACGATAGTACCGGGTTAAAATCCCTGTTCAGGCGTTTAACTATTATCATAATAAAAAACATCATGCTTGCAAATTATTATAATTATGTTAATGTCTGTATAGCGTAGATCACAATTCAATTAATGAAAATCAGTTGAAAAATGACACTTGGATACGGAAATAGAGCCCCGGACCTTTGGCTTAGCACGTCAATTCTCCACCACTGAGCTATTTAGGACTAATCCCAAGCCCAGGGTCATTCTTCACTCATATTTTAAGGCTAAATCTGCGATAGACGTGTGGAAATCGTCAGCAACATATGAGCGAAAATGTATCGCGAGCTATCAGATTCATCCATCACAGACTCAGCCTTAAAACTACTATATTTACTCTAAATAAGCTGTATATAATTTTTTAAACATGTTTTTAATTGATGATATAAATATTTTTATACTCTAAAACCCTACACTTATGTAATAATCAAATAGCCAAAGCAATTATATGCTTTTAGTGAGGATTACTCCATCTAGATATTATATTCTGAAAATTGAAAAATGACAAGTTGTACAAGTGGCAGCATTAAGCCAACTACCCAGTATAAAATGGCTGCGTTATCTGATAGCTCGTGATCCTAATAAAATCACACTTTTGTAGCCGACGATTTCCGCACGTCCATCATAGACTCTGCCTTAAAATATGAATGAAGAATGACCCTGGGCACGGGACGACTCCTGGATAGCTCAGAGGATAGAGCATTGGCGTACTAAAGCAAAGGTCTCGAGTTTGATTTCCGTGTCTAGGTGTCATTTTTCAATTTTCAAAATACTACACTTACTTATTTGTACTGGTTACTCACGTGACACGGTTTAATTGGGAAGGGATTGGAGAGGGAAGCACAGTCCAATTTTCATATAAATAGCCATTTAGAATATAAAAAACTTATTTGTTTTTACTTTTAACGTTGATAACAATGTACTATTTCATCAGTGTTAATTTATTGGTATTTATAATTTACATTTAAAGTGAAAGCTGTAAATCACATGGATTGACGTATGGATATAAGAAAGTAAATCTAGTAATATTTCTAGCTGTCAGATAAGGCCCTTCCTATTAAAATCGGATTGTAATAGCATATACTATTTATGCTAATATAACAGTGCCACCTCTGTGATCCAGTGGTCAGAGTTATCTGCTACAGATCCAGAGATACCGGGTTCGAGCCCTAGCACTTCCGTATTTTCTGTGAAGCAGTGGGTCTGGAAGGGAGCAACTCACTCTCGTGAGGACAAATGAGGAAGTACTTGAAAGAAAAAGAAGCGGCGCCGGTCTAGAAAACTGAGATTTATGTCCGAAGAGCTCGCTGTGACGATCATAAGACAGCCTATATTTGCATAATTTGGCATTATCTTCGTCAATAGACGCCAGCCGTTCTGTCGGTATGGCTCGAATTGCGTGCTGACGTCATGGATATTTTTGTTTGGCTTTTCTTATAGCGGTGCTTAGTGGAAGTCCCCTATATTTCCTGCTGATGATTTATAGCATTGGAACGAAATAGAGACAATGACGATTCCGGGAAATGTACCAATCCTATTACCATCTCCATACTTAAGGTGGGGATGTAGGAGCCACGAGTAAAGGTCAGTATTTTTGCAGTTTTTATAGAAAAACTTTTTTTTTTGCCAAAATAAAAAAAATATGGCTCCATTATAAACAAATAATTTAATTTTATTCACATATCAAAATATCGTATCAACAGTTGTTTAGTATCTACATCATATCATAAATTTAGCCACATTAGTAGAAACTTTTTAAATGAAAATAAAACGTCATTAAATTCCAGGACACTCTTGATATATATTCAATAAATGTTGATATCACCATGGGTAGAAAATTAAAATTTATGTTTGTAATGGAGAAATATTTGATGTTTTGACCAAAAAAATGTTTTGCTATAAAAACTCCAAAAATACTGCCCTTAGCCCTCGTTCCCTACACGCCCACATTAAAGAAAGTATTTATAATTTATGTTTAAACTATATTGAGTACTAATCTAATGGCACACACTATGTTTTACCGCAGATTAAAAATACAATTATATACCTTATTCGGAAACATCATTAGGTGTGTATAGTTTTCAATATATTGTCGCTAATAGCCATATAATAATAATAATAATATATATCTTTACGTGTTTTTTTATCATCGCGTATTTAATACCCGTCCGGCGGGCTGTGTGAATTTTAAAGTGAACGCACATGAATTTGGACGGAAGCAGAGTGAAGAAGGCATTTATCTCTAAGAATACCTGTCGGGATTCAAACCTCGACCTTCTGTTTACCGGAAAGTCAAACTATATGAGCCTGACATTTAGTCACGTGCTCGCTGATGCGGTTTTCCGTGCGTCAAGTCAAACATATTTTAGCTGTCCAATAATTGTGTATGTGTGTAACTATATCTAAAGGAGTACATTCGATTTATTTCAAAGAAAAATATTAATAAAAATTATAATTTTCTTTTAGATTAAAGTAACGTTCAAAAAACTAGAAAGTAATTGGTACGATACAATCCTATAAACTTTCTCATATTGTGTGTTATAGCTTTGAAGATAATTTTCAAAAATAAGTTTTGAGTAAATTAATCTTAAGTATGCTTACTCATGAAAAACAAATGAATAAACTTGTTAATCACAAACAAAACTCCTTAAATATAAATTTCAAACCAAATTGTTCAAATATATTTAAGAAAATTCAAATTCTCAAAATACATACAGGCTATATTTCCAAGCAACGCTAAAATTATTTGTTATTTGTAAAAATAAAAACTTATTCTTATTTATAATGAAAAATTGTTCCCAGTTACTTCCTTTGAACATAATCTTCAAGGTAAATTTCGATCAATTTCAAATTATTGATATTTATAATTTTTTGTAGGGTGAGTAAAATACCCGTAAATTTATTTTGTTTATATTAAAAATTATACATTATTATAGATAGTGTTAAATAGTAGCCTGATACCCATTTTGAGCCAAATCATTTTAGCTTTTTTTTAATATTCGAATACAAAAAATAAATTCATCAGTAAGCTACCCAGAACCAAACTTAAACCCAAAAAACAAAAACAAGTATACAGGGTAATTTGTCATGTCGAACACTACCAAGATACCTAATTTGTACAAAATCGTAAGGGCTATTTTATAGATATTTCCAGTTTTTGAAAACTTTGTCTTCAGTAAGCTACTCATAAATGCGTTTTACCCCAAAAACATCTATACAGTGGATTTTGGTATAACACACAAGCACCAGATATACATCTTAAACAAAATCGTCAGAGCTATTTTCAAAATATTTTGAATTTTCAAAAATGTTCTATCAATAAACTATCCTTCAAAAATTTTTTGCCCAGAAACCAAATGCAGTGGGCTACTATTTGCCATGAAAACAAATCTTAGATAAAGGAATAGGTTTTAAAAAATGTATAGCCCTATAAAAACTCAATATCAAGTTTGAACAAAGCCAATAAACAGTTTTGGACCCGTGATCAGGGCCAGACAAACAGACAAATATAAAATTCACTTTTTGGGGGTTCGTGTCATGTAAAACGTAAAGATTTGTCATAATCTCGAGATAGATTTTATTCACGATCGCAATACTTTCTCTTGATATGAGACAGTAAAACATTATTAAATAACCTCATGCAAACTATCCATGCCTTGAAATTAGGAATCTTAGCTCTAGGAATTCTAAAAGTAAAGTTCCGCCTTCACTTGCTGTTTACCATTTTTTCTGAATAAACAGGAATATTAAGCGTCGATAATTCATTTCCATTACAAACTTTGGATAATTGATTTAAATAATCCTAGCTGAATATTACTAACCCATTTATAACGATGTATTATTATTAAAAAGGATTATTTATTATTTACTACAAATTACGGATAATATTGAAACATACAATTAATTAATTTATAATACAGCTAAAGATTAAGGCGGGAGTCGACCTCGAACTAAGGTCATGCGAACCTCAATATTGGAAAATTATATTTTTTATATTGATTTTTATCCTGCGTTACAAAAAAAGATTTATATTATTTTGACAAAAATATATGTGTTTCATGATTAAAAAAACCATTAAAAATATTGACTCACATATAATATATGATTATTTGCATTATTGAATTATTTTTTAAGTCATAAATTTGTTGGTTTCCGTTCAAACTAAACGGTTTTGCGGGCTTTGTTTTGATATTTAAATACAAATATTTTCCCTGTTTATTATTGTAGAACTTCCTGTATTTTATGTTTGTACCAAGAAATGGTTTTAAGGATTACGACGTCCTCACATGATAGCGCCTGTAAATAGCCATACTTATTTACATAGGAGCATGAAACATTGCATAACTTGCAGGCTATATCACGAATTTCCTTTGTTACAATGGCAATTTATTAACTAATCTCGGTCTCGTTTACTCGACATTCTTAGAAGTTCCAACAATGAATTGAAGCAACATAAAGCTCAATTATTAATTGATAACAATAAAATGGTTAGACAAAGGAGTATATAAAGGATAAATTAATAAATTACTTTCGCTAATCAAATCCATTGAATATGTTGGTAGGTATAGATATCATAATATTAATATATACTATCAAATATATTCAGAAAATTGAAATAGATACCACGATGAAAATTTTCACTTGATCTTTAAGGGGGACATTTTCCCATTTTTACCACCATAGTTGTATTATTATTATTATTATTATTATTATTATTATTATTATTATTATTATTATTATTATTAGCACCGCGTCTTACTACCCGTTCGGGTTATACGCACTTACGCTAATGTGTAATGGTAGGGTGATTGTGAGATGAAATGGAGGACCTACAGTTTAACGTGGAATCCGAACCACGGTGGAGGCCTGGCATTCCCCACATTCACAAGATGTCTTGTCAGAGGTGAAGGAAGGGTTTGGTAATCAGATAAATCTTTGCTGGGAACCATAGTTGTAGAATATAATATCACAATAGACGGTGCATTAAGTGCGATGAATCAGACTGCGTGTCGGTGTGTGTATAACATTAATATAAACTAGATTTGAACGGATATTATTACAAGAATATTAAGAGCTATTATAATATAAAGCCGAAATTTCATAGGAAGGGCCTTAATAATATAAACATTTACGTGATCTACTTTCACGTATTCTTACGTAAAGTCGTGTGATCCATGGATAATACTTTTGATAGATACTATCAATATCTATATAATATCACAAACAATACAGTATAATGTTATCAATTTTAGTGCAAAAAAAATGTATTTTCTATAAGGTTCTTAATATGAAAATTAGTCTACTTTTGTGTTGAATTGGGACCAAAGCTTATTCGGATTAAAGAAAATTTGTACTAATCGTGAGAGTACAAAAGGGCCTTAGGAGATACCACAGTATGTTCACAAATTTAAATTGGAGTTGAATGAGATTTAAAAAATGTACATTCATAAAACAGATTTAGAACACGTAAGAATAATTTTAGATCTACAATATATATTATCACTGTAATTATTTTTAGTTACAGGAAAACACATTGTGTTGCCGACAACATGTAAAAATTTAGCATTTTTACTACCACTGTTCCTTACAATAACTTTTATCTTTTAACTTTGAGTCTGTTATCAATAAAATATATTTCATTTGGCTTCAGTTTTTATTCCCCTCGTTTTATGAAAATTGTGTCCGCATTATCGGTATTTCGGACTACTGGGGATCGGTATAGCTGAGTCGTACTGTACTTAAACGTTTTGAATTGAGTTTTTGAATTGGAGTAAATAAACCAATAAGTTAAATAGAAGCAGCTGTTAAAAACATCAGTTGGCATTTTAAAATCATTCAGTACGTTTCATATTTCTTATAACTTTAAAGATTATTCTCTATCGTTTAAAACGAGGTTTAATTTACAGAAAATATTAATATTTTATAATGGACAGCGTTTAAAACCATTATTGCATTATTACAATGTCATTTATTTAATAAAATTTGTGTTATCAAGGATTTTGAAGACATAATTCACCATGTTATGAAAATAATAGAAGATAATGTTTGTATACAACTTCGATCTAGATTGGGTTTCTCCCTCCCTTTTCCAAAACTGCGCCAGTAAATGTACTGTAGTAGAGTAGCGCTGCGGTGACGGGTTGTTCAACTACGACAGTACCACCCGGCGCTCTTGCGTGTTTTGTCAGTCCTCATATTTCTTAGAGCTGCCACACCACACTAGCGCTCCACTAAACATTAAATTAAACTTCGTGATATTCTTTCGAGTTTATAAAGTTTGTTTTAATTTTTAATTGAGAGAGTATTCTTTTAAATAAGTTTTCATAATATAAATAATCAGAAAGTCCCTGCTACTTTTGGATGAAATAAAAAAGTAAGGTTTTTTTAAAACATGAAAAATATCACGAAAACGTTTGAAATGAATATGTAATTTGTTGATTAAAAATAAAATGTAATTATAATTTATAATAACCAGCATTAGGCCTACTTTTATACAATTACAAAATATATATATATATATATATATATATATATAACATTATTAGTGGATTTCTTCACTAAATATTTGTTTATTTGTGGTCGGAAACGCTCAAAAAGTTTAGCAGTCGATTTAATGAATTGTATATTTTATATACTTTAGTTTTGTGTTTGTCTAAATATTTGGAGAAAATATTTGTAGTGTTTAGGATTGTGGCTGGGGGTTTAAATCACAATTACAATTATTTTAAAATTAATTAGAAATAATTAACATGTACTTTCTGAACCAATCTGAATCAGCACACCACTTACAAACTAGTTTAACTTTCTAAAAGACACAACACCCAGTCCCCCGGCTGCCAATGCGTCACTGTGAAAAGGTAAACCCCAATACAACCAATACTGTTTCTAGAAACCACAAATAACCTTATGAAACGTCATTGTCATATAATTGATTATCATCTCTTAATTTTTATTTTATTAGATTTAGTGTCAATGTTTTATGGTTTAATATAGCCGAGTTAATAAACATCACAAGGGGTGTAGGTAATTTATCATCCTTAGGTTAACTTTAGTGTCGTACCTTAGGAAGTAGCCGGCGTGTGGGTATTTGACCATAATTAAGTTTAATACAATGGTTATTAACTACTTAACCTAATGGGCAGGGATTAAGAAGGTGGTATAGGAGATTATCGACCACCTAAATCTTGTAAAGGTGAAATGTGGACCACAAACATAATGACATGTGGTTAGCAATCCTCAGAAAACGCAACCAAGATTCGAAGCCTTACCTACACATCAACATATTGAAACACAGATATCTTAAAGTTGCACCAATAACTTTTGATTTTAATTTTAAAGTAACATTGCATTGTGTTTTAAGTAAAAATTGTCCTAATTTCTTAAACTTACAATGTACAGTCCTAGCACATATAGTGTTGGAGACCTTATCGTTATTTTTATGGTCGTATCACCCTCTTAGATGTTTTTATTAAAGTGTTTCTGCTAAAACCCTAAAACTTCAATAGATGTGTGAAACCTTTTCCGATGTAGCTATGCAAATAATGTGTAAGGTTCCTAAAGGGTTTTTTTTGTATAGTTATGAACTGCTAATTTCAGTAAAGTACAGTAGTTTTCCTACAATAAATCAAATTCTCTAAATAATTCAAACGTGAGGCACATCCTTAAACCTCACGAATATTGTGCGAGCTATTTATATTTAAATTAAAAGTGGTTTCCAAGGTCTACCGTCTTTAATATTCCACAAAAGAATAAACAAAATCTAATTGCTTTTGGAAAGTCGTCTACAATTATCAACCAACGCAAGGAGAGCTAGTAAAATATTCTCAAAAACAGATAGACCTAAACTTGTATCTCTGTTTAGTTTCCATTTTAATTACCTTTAAAAAACAAGTTTTATGTGTAAGAAATATTGTATTAGGTATGAAAATATTTTAGGAGGTATTTATATTATATTGTGTAGACTTATTTTTTTATCATTTGAGAGAAACATTATAAATTATTGTGTGTTAAAAATTACATTCAAGGTGTTTGACCGATTATTATTGTTAACAACTAATTATTTTTTGGAAAAAAATGTTCAAAACCCCAATAAATAAAATCAATACAGTTTTTAATAATTTTGGTTTAATATTAGGTGATTTTACTTAGCCTTTTGTGAACAAGTCAAATAAAATGTTATTCAAATTATAAATCAATTTTGACATGCGTTTCTCATTTTCAACTTTGTTAGTAATTATGATTGTTAATTTACCTAAATTTAACTTTTTATCTTAGACAACATGTTTATTAAATAAGTTTTAGCTTTCATCAATGTGTTTTTGTGTATTTAAAAGTCATGGAAAGGTTACGTACAAATCAGATCATTTGAAAATTGAGTCGCATTTTAAATGGTTAGCAAAGAAGTTTTTTATGAGTTGCGACCATTTATTAAAAAAAAATCTCTATAGCTCAAAGATATATGATAAACACACACAAATGAAATTTTACCAAACGGCTAAATATAATATATCTGGTTAAATAATATTGGTTAGTGATTACTTGTTAATGTGAACAGTTTCCAACGCTTCAAGATAATCTTAACAAGTTTATAATGCAAGCTATATTTTTAATATAGAACATTTCCTGAATTTTGAGCTTACACTCTCACATTTAAATAATTTCGAAACAATTTATAGTGTTATTTGTTGTGAAATTACTGTAATTTATTTAGTAGCAGTTTATAGTTCTAAAACAAACACTTTTGTTAACCTTCCTTGGTAATTCATATTTATATAAACATGTGAAGGTTGATATAAAACAAAGAAAACTTCGCGTAAAACCCCTGATTATGTTATAAAGTGTTAATCCAGAGAGAATAGTGGTTTAACAAAAAAAAAATTAACGAAACCTTAAAAATAAAGTGTACACCTAGCATGTTTATTATTATCATAATTCGGCTTTTCATTTTCCAATAATAAGTGAAAACAATCAGTGTTAGACAAAGTCAACCATATTCTTACGTACCTGCTTAGTTTTAAAGTTGTATATTTAACACTTAAAATTCGTTTAATTTTAGAGATTAAAAAAATATAGGGTCATGTTAAAATATATATTTCTTATAGTTATAGGAATATTATTAATCTATGTTTAAAAAACTACAGAGTAATTATTAAAGCGTTGGGATAGTGATTAAAGTGGGGTGAAAAAGGTTCGTATTTTTTCAATTATGAGAAAAACTCCTGTTCAATTTAGGCAATGACTATGATTTAAGTAAGTATTTAGACATTGTGATATATATGTGCGTTAAACCGGTATTCACGATATATCGCATGGTTAGGTTCAACAGAGGGGAGGGTCAGAGACGATATAATAAATTGGAGGAGGTAGAATTATTTTGTTAAAATGCATTACCTCTAATCAATGAAGGAACTGGTGTCTAGATTTTGCTGCAAGAAATACGTAAATAAATCTTAATCAAACTAAGATTCTCAAAATATCAATATCAAAAAACTAATACAAACATAAAATAAGAATACATATTTTTGAAAAAATTATGGTGGTCTGACACTCGTTATTTATTGAGACCCAAACTATTTTAATTATAACACAAATAATTATAGCTATACTTTATAGTGCCTCGATTAATTTATGTTTGTCAAGAACAGGAAATGGATGTTATATAATTTTTGGCCATTATTCTCTTCCAGTAGCTCATCAGTATAGCCCCGCAAAAATTGTTTTAGTTTTAGTTACATTTCGTTTTTTAAATCTCACTTTTCGGTGTTATTTCGTGTTTATTCAAAATTACATGTTATCTGAGGTGTTTAAGTATTATTTAAATATTGAGACAATGTATACAAAACTAAAATTCAATATTAAAACTTTATATAATTGCTTTAAAACTCTTTGTCAAGTGTGTCTGCATATTTCCCAATTTTGTAGCCTAAAGTTAGCTCACACTACTACAAAATACTAATTAAATTACAGAATGGTCATAATTTCTGCTTTTTAATTTCGTGTTTACTTAAAGATTTTTTTTTGTAAACGCGGTATTATTTCGTTGTATAGGAAGGAGTATTTCGTGTAACAAGAAGATTTCGTTTTATTTCGCTTTTCAAAAACATTGTAAATCATATCTAGAAACTATCAAAGTAAAAAGTCCTTGATTCCATCTTTGTATGGAACTCGTCTCGCCATTTTTATGGGGCTCTACTCATCAGTATAAAATGGGTTAGAATTTATCTTGGTTTTTTGGCTAAACAAAGTAAATGATTAAGATTATTGAAGAACATATGTGGACACACGATGACCGAGTATTTAGAGTTATTTGACAGCAAAAATTATAAAAGTTGTTATAAAACACCCCATTTTATGAATATCTCGCTCAGAAGTGCTGTAGTAGATAAAACCTGACGTTCCTATCGCAATACATTCTAAAGAAACCTGAAACTGTGTATTGGACTTTATATCTGCATCTATTTCAGATCGAGCGCCGACAGATAAGTTCATTTTAACCCTTAATTTGAGTATAATTACTTTTTGAGTGAATTTTAAAATATAATAACATACCCACATTTTCTTATGAAATTGATATTTTACTCAAATATTTTATTTTATTTACAATATATTTATTCCTTTATAGTAGCACACTCAGAGTGGGGCAAGTACGGTTAGTCCCTCTATTCCCCAAGGTCGAAAATTATAGTAGCAAAAGATTGAAAAGTATTGAGTATAATAATAATAATATAGAGCCACAAAATTGTGTCAAATACATAGATTACATTTTAAGACCAAGTTTCACTTATATTACAAAGGTATACAGTTAAGCATATCAACATTCTAAAACTATTCTCAATCGAAAAAAGGTACAGGCATTGTTTGCCCCTCCCAAAGAAAATTTCTGGGTGCGTCATTGGTACTTTAAAATATTAACAAAACCTATCCGCAACTGATAAAACTTTCCTCTTGCATACCATGTTAATGGCCTCTACTCGATCTTCTTACTAGAAATCAAAGAACCAACAACGGTGGGGAGGTTGTGACATCAAAGTCACACCTTGAACTCTCACAGCTTAATAATCTGTTTTAAAACCTTTATTTGTTATTAGTTTAAATTTATTAATATTATTTTAAAACTGTGCATACATCCCGAAAAACAACAACTTCATACTTAATACAACCTCACTAATTTTCTCCACACTTTCCTATCTTTGCATAATCCCTTCACTTCAATAACATCCAGACACGAAGTCATATATTATCTTATATTATTAAAACTCTACATTTTTCTCTTTATCTACAACATTTAACGACGTCTTACATGGCCTACTTCTTCCTTTTAATCCATATACTCCACCTTCATATTTGCTTCGCAAATCTATTAAATTAGTAAAGTTTATCTATACACTGAATTTAGGACATGAAATATCAATTGCAGCGTTCCAAAATCTAGTCAACCATATTATTTTATAGCTGATGATGAGTTACTTTAAGTACTTGCAGTAATCTGAACCAAGAAACTTGAGAAGGTCCAAAAACACTAGATCACAACTATTGTAAGTCGGCATACAATAAGAAAATCCATCCATACACAGCATTATAGACGATGGCTCATGAAAAACTATGTATCATACACCATGATATATTTTCTACCGCGATGTATCAAAATGTATCTATTGAGACAATAATTGAATTATGTTGTCAAGTAAAGTTTGCTGTCGTAAATACTGCACAGATACATAGGTACTTTACCACTTTAACTCGTGTTACCTTTAATCCCACCTTAAGTATATTATTTTTATCGTACACCTTAACCCAAAAACTCACCCCCTTTTGTGACCGCATGGTCTAACGCACTACTCTCTGAGTAGACTAGACTGCCGATGACGGGGATATCGATTTTCGAATTTAAGTCTGGTGTGTTGAGGGGGGTTATTCCAAAATGGGTTTCGCTCTCCCTCTACGCAAATGCGGGTACACTTCCTCTGAGTAGAGCTTTCCTAATTCCTAAAACCCTTAGCTTAATTAGTACATAAGCGTATGACCCAAAGGGTAGTGATACGTGGTTCTAAAAAAAACACTCACCCCTTCGGACGCCCTCTTTTATATATATATATAATGTATGTGTTTAAACTATAATAAAAATCGCTTGTTTCAATTATTTTAAGTGGAAATCATGGTCACTGAACTCGAGCTCATGTTGCTGTGCATGAGGTGATGTTTTCAAAGTGAAATACTCTGTTCATTGAGCCGTCAGGTTCGATCAAGGTCCATTGTTGTGGCAACACTGGGGGTTGGGGCAGGGACTAGTTGTGTCTTTTTTTGAGTGCATCTACACACAGAAGCCATTACAAGTGACTGACCACAAAGCGTAACGCAAAGTTTTGACAGCAGAGCCACATGTATAGTCCGTTCACAGTAGTCTGGGTCTTTGTCGATCGAAAAATGACGTCGTATTCATCCACCTAAAATAATTGTCTCGTAATCTTTACCTACTAACATCTATAAACGAATTATTATTACAACATCTTAATTCCTCCATTCCTGAGATTTACCTTCACTAGGAATTAAAGTGTATTAACGCCTGATCGGTTAAATCAAGCTAAAACTGTGACTAACAAGCTGGTTAATTTTTTTTGACAATATTCAAAAACTTTAGCTATACATAATAGATCTGTACTAATTACAGTAGTAAGTGTAGGCTACCTACTAACGCTCTTATCTCTTGAATTACTCCAATAATAGAATGTATATAAATACATTATATTAAAACAATTTATAGTAATTTTTCGTCGGTGACCTGGCGGTCTAGGGGTAAGGTGTCAGACTTTTGTGCTGGTGGCCGGGGTTCAATCCTCGGTCATCGGCAAAGATTTATCTGATTACCAAACCCTTCCTTCACCTCTGACAAGACATCTTGTGAATGTGGGGAATGCCAGGCCTCCACTGTAGTTCGGATTCCACGTTAAACTGTAGGTCCTTCATTTCATCTCACAATCACCCTACCATTACAAATTAGCGTAAGTGCGTTTTACCCGAACGGGTAGTAAGACGCGGTGCTAATAATACTAATAATAATATAGTAATTTTACCAATACTCCTCGGTCAGAAGTCAGTTGGAGAGGGGCTACCCAACCTGGGTGAACCACCTGTTTGAAAGCGCTATTAAATTGTATTTTTTTTTACGAAAGAGCAATATGTTTTAATCCTCTATCTTTCCAATGTCACCCTACCTCCCACCGCGACTAACGTTGCCGGGACTTCCTCATGTTCCACCGCGACTAACGTTGCCGGGACACACTCGACGACATTTATCCTACTCCTACCCACACGTATCTGAACACAACGTCATCGTCGTCACGACATCAACCAGTTACCACCAAAACGATGGATAACAAGCTATAAAATTAATAATTAGTTACATTTATTTATTTTGGTGGCAAGTTTTAAGAAGATACAAATATGAATATAATACTGTTTAATTTAAAACTTCGTGGATTATAATATCTCTTGGAGCTACAACCGGAAAAACTAAAACATGTTAATTAGTTTGATTAATATATTTTGTTCTTTCAATAAGGGTACGTAAAGTCCAATAAATTATACAATAATCCTTAGAGGGAATATTATTACTAAGACTTTTGAATTACAATATAGTAGTATTAAGAAAATAATTATTTCTCCGTAACTCAACATTAGTGGCTTTCAACCAATTTTTTCAATAAAAAATATTTTTCTAACCGTCGCGAACTGACCGAAGTATTCCACGCGTAGTTTATACATTTGATTTTTCCATCCTTTCTCAACGCGAATACGGATTTACTTCATCGAAAATAGTTTTACCACCCCTATTTCTTAGAGCCAACCCACATCCCGAGACTGGTTTATTTCCAGCACCCCCACCCCCGTATGAATGGTCATTAAATAATCGAAAAAATCATGATACAAAAAAGGCTCAATCATCTCGATTGCTATATTGGTGTAATAGTAGTGTCTTCTGGTTTTAATTAATTATTACTTTTTAAATGAAAGGTGTTATTCATTTATAACCATTATTATTTTTAAAAAAATATTCCCGCTGTATTTGCTGCATTATATAAACTATCCCACGGGTCATGGAAAGTTGGACCACACTGCTGTACAGTTCAACTTTTATTAGAAGACTTATATAAAATACAAACATTTTGGGGCAACATTGATAAAATTTTACTATACTATTATCATTGTTATTTTATAGGTAATGATAAAATATATCAAAAGTGACAGATAAAGATCACATGACCTGACGTATGAATACGTGAAAGTAGATCTAACAACCTTTCTATCTGTTAGATAAGGAGGTCCTTTCTAAGAAAATTGGACTATAAAGTAAGCATTTCATTTTTTTTTTGAATGGACAAATTATAAAGAAATAATTGAGAAACCCCATAAATCTTTTTCAATTACTATTCACAGTTCAAATTTGAAACACTTTTATAGTGGAGATATGACGTTAACATAAAACAAACTGGTTTTATATTCTGAAAATTGAACAATGATACTTGGACACGGGACCTTTGGCTTAGTTCACCATTGCTCTAACCACTGAACTATCCAGGAATCGTCCCATGTCCTGGGTTATTCTTCCTTCATATTTTAAGGCAGAGTCTGTGATGGACGTGCGGAAATCGTCGGCTACAAATGAGTGATTAATTACCATCACGAGCTATCAGATAACGCAGCCACCTTCGACTCGTTAGTTAGCTTATTGCTGCCACTTGTTCAATTATTATAACTGTAAGGGACTACATATCATAGCCAAAGGTATTATTATATGGGTTAGTACGGATTTAGCCGCATCTAGATATCCAGGTGTAATTTTTCAATTTTCAGAATATGATATCTAGATGCTGCTAAATCCGTTCTAATATATATTAGCTTTGAATATTTGATTCTTAAACTGGTTTTAGTCACAATTAAATAGTTTGGTAAGCATTTTATATCGTCTACTATATATTGTAAAAGACTGAAGCTGGATGCCCCTCGTTGGAACGCCATTTGTAAAATACACATACTGGATGCCCCACATTGGAACGCCAATTGTAAAAGCCTTAAATACTTCCCCTCGTTGAGTACGCCAATTGTAAAACATGTAATTTAAACAATAAATATTGGACTAGATGTTGAGATAAATCTGCCCAAGAAATGAGAACAACTGTGTTTTGCTGTCACAACGACAATTTTATTTGCCCTTAAGTTGTTTTGTAAATAAAATAAACCACCACTTAATGTTGTAAAACACTTCCATCTCGTCTGCCGTAGCAGAGTAGAAAGACCAGAATGACCGTCTAACAAGCTAGCGTCCTCTCGAGTCGAGCCGTGTCAACCCCGTCATTCACACCCTCGAACCCAGACCACTCCTTGCTTTCTTTCCATCGACCAATAGGGTTAGTTTTTATATTAGCGCGCATTTAGGAAAACAGATGTGCTACTCTGCACCTGCTATTTGTTTACTGCGTATTACAACACGGAAGTAAAAACCTTGTTTCTGACACGTGCAGTCAAAATAAAAGAAAAAGAAACATGGCCGTAGTATAGAAAGGATGACTTTACTTTATTAACTGAAAAGAAGAATTATTAATATATTTGCTTTAAAATATGATCTCGAATATTAAAAAGACAGGAAAAATCGATATCATTACAATATTCAATTTCAAAATATTAAATTGATTTGTTAGTCCTTGGTAGACCTAGAAACATAAAGTGAGTTATGCGATGGATCATTAAAGTTTTATATAAAATTAATTGGCAACTAAATTAAAATTAATAAGTTAAATCATAATTGACTATTTCAAGCTTTGAGGGAAATAAGGAAGGGTTTTCAGTTGGAAAGCATATTTATTGGAAAGTAAGAATTATCTTCACTTCCCGGTCGGGTGCATATAAAGATACATCTTTACATTGTGATTTTACCATCATCCCTTCAATTGGTTAATATTGTATTCCCTAACACTGTATTTTTCTCGTCTATTGTAAAATTGGGGAGTAGTTCTTATGGTAATTGAAACACCTAACAACAAATAAATATTATTTTAGGAACAACCTTAAGTTTTTGTGCGTATATGTCAGGGTTGCCACTATTTCTTTATTAAAAAATTACTTGTATTTTTCAGGTATTTCAGGAGCAATTTCTAGATTTGTTTCAGATAATTTAAAGAGTATTAGAGAGGAATTAGATTTCACTAGGTGATCTGGTGGTCTAGGGGTAAGGTGTGAGACTTCAGTGCTGGTAGTCCGGATTTAAATTCTCGGTCCCAGCACAGATTTGTCTGATTGCCAAACCTTTCCTTCACCTCTGACAAGACGTGTATTAATCACAACTTGTGAATATGTGGAGTGCCAGGACTCTACCATGGTTCGGATTCCACGTTAAACTGTACGTCCTCCATTTCATCTCACAATCACCCTACCATTACACAGTAGCGTAAGTGCGTATAGCCTGAACGGGTAGTAAGAAGCAGTGCTAATAATAATAATAAATGTTATTCTTCACAAAATTTATTCGTGTGAAGTTGTGTTTAGAACAAGGAGATTTGACCTTTATGGGAAAGTGTTTATGTTACTACACAACCTTACTCCTGAATTTTAAAAAAGGTGGATAAGGGAACAAGGTTGGGGTGAAGAGTTGTTAGAATCAGTGGGATTAGTTTTTCATTTCGATTTTTCTTCCATGTAAAAGGAGTACTAGCTTTCAATTAAATGTCCCAAGTAGCTTTTATAGATATCAGATATTTCAGACATTAATAAAAAATTGGTTTTACTTTGGTTAGCATATAAAGCGGATTAGGTCATATAAACCAGCAAGCATAGTTATTAAAAAATATATATATTTTTCAACCAAAAAGCTTACCATACAATTTATATGCAAATATTAACTAATTTTATACTAATCTTGGTTTTATACATAATTGATAACCATGCGCAGCCTAAAGGTTATGAGATAATTCTAATTTAGGACAAATCTTAAACAGCATTATTTGTCGTGGATAAGTCTCCTTTAAGGGTCGTTTACTGATGAGTGATGTATTTCAATACCAAATTTTTCGAAAATGACTAAAGCTTTTGTTTAGAATTGATATCTAGGGAGTGTTTGACCTGACAAATAACACTGTATACTCTTGTATTTTGTGTAAAAATTAGTTAAAGTGGTATTTTGCTGATGAATTGTTTTTTAAAATACAAACATTTAGAAAATCGCTTCAATAATTTTGTTGAAAATTTAGACAATGTCTGAGGAATGATTGATATGACAAAACCAACTGTGCACTTGTTTTTTGGAGCAAAATTCATTCAAGGGCAGTTTACTGGTAACTGATTTATTTTATTTTGAATATTTTAAGAAATGGTTCTGACAATTTGGTTCAAAATAGGTATCTGTTAAGATTTTTATACTATAAATAATTATTAATGTTTGTTTTTCTTAGAAAACTATTAAATAGTAGTTTCATGATAGCTGATTTTTGAAAAAATTATAATTTGTTAAAATCATTTCTAACGATTTTATTCAAGATTGGTATTTGGAGATTGTTTTACATGATACTAAATAATGTTTGTTGGTTTATGTATATCGATCACTGAGAAACACTCGCTATTTTTTTATCACACGCTTTAATGTTAGATTATATAAATAATTATTCTAAGATAACTAAAAAACCGTTTATTTTCCAAGGATAACACGCTCACACACCGAACTAATTAATATTCACAAAAAAACACAGATTACAAAGTAGCCGAATTAATATTTTTAAAAAACACTGTATTATTCAAATGTGTAATAAAATTATTATCGGTAGCACCTAGATACTCAACTCTAAAATATTTTGTTCGCTTCGACTAGTTTTTTTAGACACACGCACGGGGTATAATTAAATGGATTTTATACGATAATTCACTGTTATAATGTATATTTAAAATTGTTTGATTTTGGTTATGAGAATAATCGTTTGGTTGATTGTATAGTTTTGAAGTTTTATTTTGCTGTTTAATTTAAATTAATTATTAAATGCAAGAGAACGTTAAAAGTGGCCTTATATGCTCTAAACAAATATGGCCGCGGAATAGAAACTACGCTGCCAGTTGATGACGTAGAAAAAAGAGGACCTTGTTGCCAGTTAGGCGGCGAATAGTATTAATACTAGTGTTGACAAAATTTTAACTTTATATTATTTCACAAACATTTTGTATGTTTTTCCTCTTCTTTTTTTTTTATCACAAACCATATATTTATGTTAAAGATATGCGAAGCCAGTTATGAAAATATTTATAACCGATTATAATACCATTAAATATAAAATTTCACGCTCTATTTAACTTGTTATTGCCCCAAGAGTTAAAAGAAAAACTAAAATAAGCTTACACAATTTCTGTTTCTTAAATTTGACTATCTACACTTCTACATCTACATTTACACTAATATTATAAAGAGGAAAGAGTTGATTTTTTTGTTTCTTTGTTTGTAATGGATAAACACAAAAACTTCTGGACCTATTTTAAAAATTCTTTCACCAATATAAAGTTACATTATCAGCGAGTAGCATAGGCTATATTTTATTTTGAAAATTTAGTTTATTCCTCATAAAAATGTCGATAGTCACTCATATTTTATGGTAGCGTCTATGATGATTCTTCAATATGTGTGTTGAAAATAATANAAGTATTGTTAAAAGTGACTGATAATATTTTAGTGATAATAATAGTAATACTTAGCAAATAATAATTATTTCCAAATATGTTGACAAAAGTTACTTTCAGACAATGTTGGCATTACTGATAGCATCTGCTAGCTGCCATGTAAAACCAAAGAAGTGATAACGCTCCTATAGCTCTGATGGTTTTGAAAGCATTTTTACCCGACATTCCCCTCTTTCATTTAAAATTTGATAATCGATTGTGTACGGTACGTTTTCTGCTAGTGGCACCTCCCGATGCAAATTTTAATATAGTTACAAATGTGTTTAATAGTCATAGTTTTTTGTGTGTATAATAATTTAGTAATTTAATCATTTGAGGGAAAAGTACTTTGAAAAATTGGCAGTATTTAGAAACGCTCTTAAACAAAACAAAAAAAAAAATTGTTTCAAATCTAGTTGAAAAAGAAAGATTTACTATTTTTAAAAATTCCCCATTTTCCGAAAGCTAGAACAACATATACTAGTATTTTTCTCCCTCTTCTTTGACCCATCATTGTTTAATAAGTTAATAACACAAAGAAAAACGTGATAGCGGGCATGGTAGTAACCACCCCCATGAAATGCCAGGAGAATGGACGCCGCGGGTTTAGCCATACTTTATTCCTGAACGCACCAATCGATAAGTGCGCATGCGCTGTGAACTGGTTCGCTAAAGGGTTGGGAGGTTTGGGGGGTGGCGGCGGGAGACGTCAGCAGACAAGAGGTTTATGTTGAAGTGATAGGAAAAGGAGTAAAAGAGCTTCGCCTGGCTGGAAACTAGGATGCATGCCCGCAATACACACATCATAGCTTGACCCGTCAATAGTGACTGGTGCTTCTGTTGCTTTTTTCGTGGCTTTAGTTGGTACTAAAGTGTATTCTGGGTTTTAAGTTCGTGATAGTGCGCGAAGCGGTATAAGTTAACGCCGATTACACATTTGATATATTTCCGATGGTACATTACTGTAAGGGTAGCGTGATCTGCATGTAAAAACAATCCCCTTGTTCAAATTCATAAAAAAATATAACATGAAATTTGTTTTTTGTATAATTTTATAAGCTGGAGCATATTTACATATCTATATTCTGTGTAATATTTGAAACAATTTTTAAAATTCAAAAACAGTGTTGTATTTTCAAATAGTGCTTTAGTGCGGTGTTTAAACTTAAATACTGAACAGAACTTTTTTTTTTCCTAATTCAAACAAATAATTACACTATAAAGCAACGTTTTAACCAATATTATAATTGAAACGTTTTACTTATTAAATAAAAGCCCCTATCATTTGCTAAGTGGTGTTTTAACTAAAATACTAAAAATACTAGTTGAAATATTTATAATTTACCTTTATTTTTTCTTATTCAAAGAAGGAATTAATTTCAAAGCTCTGTTTTAGTTAAAATACTAACCGAAACTCATTCGTCTCCGAAATCAAAAGGGACAGTCATAGCCTTTGTGGTCCGATCACAAGCATGCAGTCTCGATGCTAACGGTAATCCTACTCCAGATCGAAACATTTCCTACAGTGGCGCGCGCCCGGAAAGTTACCGACGTCAACAACAACAACGTATTGTGCCTGCTGTCCTCTTGGGGCGCCCAGCATGTCCTCACCGTACCCTCCTCAAGCAACCCGCGCCGCCGCCACCGCCGACAGCGTAGTCTTGAGTCCCGCCCCGGGTTCCGCTACCGCTACCGTTACCTGCGTGGTGCTAAAAGGGGGCGTAGGGTTCCTCCACCGTCTCAACACGGCCGAGTCAATGGTGCAGAAGCGCGAGTCGGGAGCATGTCGAAGTATGATAGGGTACAACCAACACCATGGCCAAGGTTATAACAAACTGTTTACACAGGTAAGTCCCCCCTCCCCCCGGTCTGTTCTGCTCGTCACATAACCTCGCGTGCAACTCATTGATTCACTCGGTTGTGATGTATTCGGTTGTTGTCCGCACCAGTTGTAAACCGTTGCACGTTTTGTTTTTGTGGGTTTGTGCTTCATTTTACCCCCTGCTTCGGCTATGTTCTTCCAGGTAAGCAGAGCTTATTTGCTTATTCTCGTCTGTACAACAACTCGCTTTGTAGCTCTTCAAGTCTTGTAAGTTACCCTCTTCTGTTTTACTTGTGTTTTCATTTGAATTGAATTTGGGGTATGCATCGTGTACTTTCTAAACTGACTGGTTTATTGGCATACGGATTTTAAACGAACTTAACTCTAGAACAAACTCTTTCCCTCACCCATTAATTTATCACATTGTGAAAGAGGAGGCCTCAAGTTCATAAATGTGTTAATTTTATCGGCCATGCCAGGAATTGAACCCGGAATCCGTATCTCAGTAAAAAGACGCACAATTGACTGAACTAAGGTATGTCAGAGTTGTCTTTTAAAGAATAATAACATATTACTTATATTATTCGTTATTATATCCCGTATAGGTGTGCACGCTGTCTAAATGTCTAGCTCGTTTAATCTGGTTTGATGGTCATGAGGTCAGAGTTTGGTTCCTGACCGGATGTTTTTCCTACATGTTTTCTCACACAACCTCTACTCAAATTCGAATGCATTTCCTCTAAATTATACCGTACTCTTTCATATTATAATAAAGTAGTTAATATCAGTATGTAGCGGACGGGTGTAAAAATAAAAAAACTTTCAAATTGACACGTTCCATCAAAGGTGGCAGCTACATAACATATTGGGCTTGGCGTATCAAATTATTTCTATTCCGTTCTCGCCGTTCTACTGCTCGTCTGAGCTATTTGCATATTTATACTAATAGATTATAGATGAGAACTTTAGAATTTAAAGGAAATGTACCCACATTTACGTAAAGAGACCGAGTGGATATATTATCTTTAAAAAAGATTACTTGCCTTAATTTTGATTCAAAAATATAAATGCTCCTTATATAGAAAAATATATGAATTTATAAGAATGATACAAAAAATCAATCGTTGTAAGGCATTATTTTTAGAATACACTCAAAATTATATAAACCTAATAGTACCTAAATAAACAAAGTATTTGAATAAGATGTAATAAATGTATTTATCTTCCTATAAGACAACTAACATAACAGTTTCATATAGAAATTCCAAAATTCCCTGAGATCTTTAAATTCCCTGATATTTCCAGGTTTTTCATAGTTCCCCCGTAGCCAACCTGAAGAAGGGGGAATCATTTTTATGAAAACACCCCTCAGTACAATAATCTGGGATTCGAACCCCAACATCTCCGTCACCTGAAAATCAGACATGACGAGGCTAGTGCCTTTTGTCCTCGTTCCCGCTGATTCGAGTGACTTTGATTTGAGTGGGGTATTTAACTTAAGCACTTTATAAACACACAAATACCAGCACAATATTAACAAACCGGTCCTTTTTTCTCACCCCTTCGAGCTTTACGTGTTTGAATTAGACTATAATTTTGAGAAAATATACACGAATTTTCATAAGGGGAGAGTGGAGGTTTATTTAGGAAATAAATACCATTAATATACCCTACCGATACTCGAACCCCAACCTCCCCGTCACTGGAAAAGCAGCAGCCTTACATTTAGTCCACGTGCCCACCTACGTGAGTGTACAAACTAACTTAACCTATTTATATTTGGATATCAGGTCGAACCCTTATATAAATAGTCCATATCTACGTCAGTACAACACGGAATCGAACTAGAGCTACTAAGTTCATGATTTCCCAATTTAACCACTTAACAAGGGTACAGAGTTATATGTGACGTCACACAAGATATTTCAAATATTTTAATTTATAGGAACAATATTATTTTAGGACTGGTTTTTATTAAACTAATTGTAAAATATCGGGACGAAGAGGATGGAATTGAAGGAGATCCACTTTTATTTGCCTAAAGTGAGAATAGGAAATCATATTGTGTCAAAATAACTCCTTTTGAATTAACTCGGAATCAAACCCCAAGTCATATTCCGCCTGGTCAGATGTTTATATTTTCAACACTATTGGTAGGGGCTGCTTATTATTATTATTATTATTATTATTATTATTATTATTACTTACGACTTAAACCATTTAGTTTCGTACAGTACTTCACGTCCGGGATATCCCCACGTTTGTACTTTGAAGTATAGGATCAAGTTGAGAGGAAATGCACTTGCATTTCCGGGAGGATTGAGTGGGAAACAATTTAGTGAGAAAAAAACACCAATTCTGTCTGCGTGCCCACCGGCTGGGGTACAATTTATATTAAGATGTATTAGGTATGGGCAAACCGTAGCGCTCTCTCTCTCACGCGCGCGCACACACACAGAATGCCCGAATGATCAGGAATTTAGATTAAACGCAAATAAAAACTTTTTTTTTTTAGACTTTTAGCTAGTTATTTTACAACTAAATGTATGTTTAACCTTATCCCAC
Source organism: Timema shepardi (assembly GCA_902151425.1). NCBI lineage: Eukaryota > Metazoa > Arthropoda > Insecta > Phasmatodea > Timematidae > Timema > Timema shepardi. Next base: position 99,628 of record CABFVX010000724.1, on the reverse strand, counting down.
TTACAAACTTCTAACCTAAAACGACTATTGATTTAACTTGTAATTACCCATTTCGGTGGCCGCATGGTCTAAGGATCTATAAGGACAATAAACCGGATTGCCGATTATGGGGAATCGGGACCCGAATCTCGGTCGGCTCTACTGAGGGTTGGTTTCCCTAAATGGTTTCCCACTCTCCTTCTAAGCAAATGCAGGTATATTGTTTCCTTACTCAACCCTACCCCGTCATACATGTGTATAGCCTGAACAGGTAGTAAGACGCGGTGATAAAAAAAAGTTTAATTCCATTTCAATTATGATTTTTTATAAATAAGAAAGAAATGTTCGAAAGCTTTAATATATTTATTTTCCAGAGAATCATTGAGAATCTTGTGGTCGAATAGAAAACATATACACGCATTTCCTGTTAAATTGAAAGGCCTCTCTGCGCAGGCGCGTACCCGAGCCTACCGTAGTATCACCAACATGCACGGTCCGTGTGCCACGAGGAATTAAATAAATTGTTTGGTTTTCTTTTTTCATTTATTTTAGTTATTTAACGTTCACTTTCTGAACCGACTGATTATATCAGCACACACCTTATAAACTAACTTAAATCTAGAACAGACACAACATCCAGCCCCCGGCGGTTAATTCATCACTGTGAAAGGGTAAACCCACATTTCACCAATTATACATTTTTCGGCCATTCCAGGAATCAAACTCGGGACCCTTAGCTCAACAACCAATAATATACTGTAAACAACAAAACAACCAAAGAAACCTGTTGATAACAACCATTCGTATATCTGGATGGAAGTAGTGAACGCTTTTACAATTTAATGTACATGAGCAGTGAATCTCACAAGAAGGAAAGGATTTGGGTTTGTTTGTTGTGTCAAGAGTTGTTTTTTTCAAATTTGCGAATCTCATTATATTAGTAACGCAAATGTGGTAGAGACATGGAAGGTAGAATTCGGATAAAATTTTCCTGAATTGACGTAAGCTATTTAAACCATCCTCAATTCATCTGGCCGGGAACATAACCCTGACCTCTCCGTCACCAACAAACCAGACAAAATGAACTTATATTTAGACCACGTACCCACTGATACAGGCTGCTAAGTTATAACTATGAAGGCGATTGAAGTACCTTCAAATAATTGTTTGATATAAATGTGACAGAAAATGTGTAAGAGCTGTCTATTTATTGGTAATACTTGATCTCATGTCAATTTTTAAATTGAAGGTTACAGAGGGAAAAGAGAAAAGTACAATTTTAACTCAAATTTAGTTTATTATTATTATTATTATTATTATTATTATTATTATTATTATTATTACTAGCACCACGTCTTACTACCCGTTCGGGTTATACGCACTTACGCTAATGTGTAATGGTAGGGTGATTGTGAGATGAAATGAAGGACCTACAGCTTAACGTGGAATCCGAACCACGGTGGAGGCCTGGCATTCCCCACATTCACAAGATGTCTTGTCAGAGGTGAAGGAAGGGTTTGGTAATCAGGCAAATTTAGTTATTGCGGTCATTTGTTAGACAAACATGAGACCATTCTAATGCACTTTAGAGTGGTACAGTCTTACGAGTCTTCGTACTGATCCTTTTGTCTCTAGATCACTTCTTTGCGCGGGCTGAAATTTAATATTATGGAATTGGACGTGTTTCCTATCTCTAGGTGGTGAGTTAATAGTATACGGTCTGGCTTGTGTGTTTGCATTGGAACTAAGTTAGGATAAGTAGATAATAGATATACAAATATTGTAAACAAAACAAAAAAATCGGAAGTATACTGTCAGCTTTCACACTCGCTCGCAACGATGGTTTGCCAGAGACGAGGAGGTCATGTTTCAAATCCAGGCTGAGTGTATTGAGGGAAGTTTTCCTGAATGGTTCCTCACACTCTACCTCCATGAAAATGCGAGTGCAGTTACTCTGAATTCTACCTAAATCGCCAGTACCCATGTGCATCTAGCCAGGACGGACAGGACATAGAGCACTAGGTTAGCGTTATACAATTAAAAATACTACACATTTAAAAGCATATATCTAACACAATATGTATTGTAAAATTATATGTTAAAATTTAACCTTGTGAATAATAAAACAAATTATTATTATTATTTGAATGATCAGGTATTACCAGTATACTAAGAATACTTGACTCTTGAGTCGGGGTTCCAATAGCTTTTATTTAGACCGGGTGTGTTAGAGGTGGTGTTTTCACAACGCGATTTTACACTCTCTTTCACGTATTAATAATTCAAGTTATGTGATTTGCAGATTTTATTTTTGATATATTGATAGCTATACTAAAATTATACTAAAATGTTATCATGGTTGACCACAAAAATGTTTTTTATTTTCCAAAAGGCTCTTTCTGTGAAAATTGAAAATTCCAGGCTCCCATC
>CABFVX010000724.1:55571-96011 GCA_902151425.1 Timema shepardi | reverse complement strand
ATCCCCCATTTGACCTGAACTGCTTATTATTAGTATACTGGGAGATTGGTTGACTCCCGAGACTAGACTATAAATACAGCCCTCTATCCCCCATTTGACCTGAACTGCTTATTATTAGTATACTGGGAGATCGGTTGACTCCCGAGACTAGACTGTAAATACAGCCTTTAGTTTCAGATAGTGACAGTGAATATGAAGGGGTGTGGAAACAGTAAAAACTCTTAGCCCAACTTAAGCCTAATTAATCAGACACTGGTAACCGTTGGGATGGTTCGCATTAGGGGGAAAATACCCAAGGTACCAGCCTGGAATTGAATCTGGGACCCCTAGTTTTGTATCCAGTTGCGCTGATCACTATACCACGGGGTCATTTACACCAAATGTTGAAAACTATTAATGTGTTGTACATTACAGACATATCCCGCCTATGGTAGTAGTGTAGGTAAGTGACAGCTAGTAAAAGCGACCTGATCTATCTACTTTAATGCATCCATTCGCCAAACCATCTGATCTCCAAGACCATAATATGTTGATTTGTTGTTACTCCAAGCAGTCAGTCAAAACTTCAACAGCAAACAATTTGTGTTTAGTTATGGTTTTTTTAACCGTTCTTACTTCTTCTGGCGGCTGTCAGTTACCACCATTCCAATAGCGAGTGAGCTAAATACGTTCATACTACTTATTATACTTGTATATAAATAACAATATAAATAACAATAACAATAGCTCTTCTGAAGAGTTAGTCGATTACCCCAGATATTCCTGGCATGCTCATGTTCTGAAATGGGCCAATATGGCGATCCTCCTACCCACGTCAATTCTCAAACACATCAGCAATGCACGTTGCATCCTCATCAGCGACAGGGATTGATTGATGTGTTTGGTCATCCCTTCAATCTACTGACAAACCGAAATAATACAATAGAAGGAAGCTAATATAAACGTCCTACTCTTGCTTTGTTCAGGAAGGGAGAGGGTGGATATTGGATGATGAGCTTGGAGGAGCTTGTTTGAATCTGTGATATACGAGCGTGTAAGTTGTGTATTAGCTCAATATATTACTACCTGCACGAGATATTCGAATTTAACCATACTATTGGATTAAGTAGGAGGAAGGTCATCGGCACCTGGGAATTATTTCATAGGGAGTTTAAACTCAATTTTAAGCCCACCTGCCAAGAGCACAGGAAGCTAATTTTACAAGGGAGTGTCCACTAAAAAATTTACCATACTTACCTAGATATCAAATTTGTACAAAAATGTTAAACCTATTTTCAAAATATTTTAAATTAAAAAATAATAGTCATATGTAAGCCACGTATAAGTTAATTTTTCTTTGAAAAACAAGTATGCAGTGCTATTCATAATGTAAAACACTCTTATGATATAAATTTTAAACAAAATCGTAGAGTAATTTCCACGAAACATTTAATTTTCAACATTATTAGCAAGTAAACTACCCTTAGGTGAACTTTCTCCCCAAAAATAAGCATAAATTATTATTTGTCATGTCAAATACACTTCAGATATCCATTTTAAACAAAAAAATGAAAGCCATTTAAAAAATACTAATCAATAAACAACCGTTATTTCAAGGGCTTGAATTCAAGTTTAATAAATGGCCAAAGGTAATACCATATAATGGCTAAATATTAAGGTTGAACAAAATCCACCAAAACATTTCTGTTATGACACTAGATATAGACAAACAGAGAAAAACGAGGAATTTCCGGAACCACTTTTTTGGATTCGGAGTCACATTAAATGTCAATAGTTAATATAATCTCTAGGTTGAGTGTTTTCACGATCAGAATATTTTGTCTTTGGTATATGGTAAAGTAGAAATACATAATTATTACCGGCGCCAGTGAGCACATGGTCAAGATCATTAAGTCTGGTTTGTTGGAGACTGAGACGTCAGGGTTGGAATCCTAGCCATGTGTACCGAGGGTAGATTTTCTTATATGGCTTCCCACTCTATCACTCCTCCCCACCACCCACGAAAATGCAGGCACACTTCCTTTACATTCCACCTTTTTCCTTCTTAGAATAATAACATAAAAAGTAGCCTACTTATACGTATAACCGAATAGGAAATGGATCTCTGTGAAATAGAAATTAAAATAAATTGTACGACACAATCGAAAAAACTTTCTCATATTCTGTATTATGGCTTCAAAGATAATTTTCAAAAATAGATTTTGAGTAAACTGTCCTAAGTATGTTTTCCTCATAAAAACAACCACATAATTTTGTTAATCAGAATAATCACTTTTATATATAAATATTAAACAAAAAATTTTGAGTATATTTAACAAAAATTATTTTCAAAAATAAATTATTTGTAAAATACCCTAAAATGATGTATGTGTAAAGATAAAAACTTGATCTTATTTATCATGAAAATGTATTCACAAATTCCCATTTTTAATGCAATCTTCAAAGTAATCTCCAAAAAAAGTAATCAAATGTTCTATAATTTGTCGTAAGTAAATTAAATGTATTTATTTTAGGTAAATAAAGATACAATATTACTGATAATGTAAAATAGTTACCCAAACACAATTTTAAACAAGACATTAAAACGATTTTTAAAAAAAATCAGTCATTAGTTAACTATTATTAAATATCTTTGTTTTTAGAAAAACAAATTTATATAACCACTTATAAAACAAGTAACATAACAGATACCCATTTTAAACCAAATTTCTAAAACAATTATCTTTGAATTCAAATTAATAAAAATGCATCAGTAAACAAGAAAGTAAAAACCTTACATATCTCTTGTCTCGTAGGGAATAGTTTATGTTGTTGGTTCTTTCACTAACATAATGTCAAACGTATTGATAATATGTAACTAAAACTAATATTATACTCGTATTAGAAACAGGCCTATACTTTTTTTACCACTGATTCTCTTCTGCTAGCACAAACGTTCACAACCTTGTTATTAACTAGCATTGCTGTTAAAATGTTGTGAATGGTTAGTTACCTACGTAAGCTAAAAGCTGCATATATGACAGTTACTATTTTATCCTAGCTGCTCTTCCCTTTTGTTAAATTTTTCAAGTAAGATCTTACAGGTGATGGCAACAATTTTTGCCTCATTTTCTTGAAACACACTTTCAGAGGTGAACGTTTGAAATGTAAAGCCTCTAACAATCTTGGCAAGGTTTAAAAGATAAAACTCGGCTTAACCAAATACATAAAATAGGACGAATCTTTCAGCTCATAATTTATTGACGTTCGTTTTTCCCTTCCCACGCTCGTTCGAACCAGCGGGATTCAATGGGTGGTCCACTTGAGCAAAGTCCAATGACAGGATAGGTCGCCGGCCCGCCATGCAAATAACACTCGAAACTAACAAACTAGTAGATTGGCGGGTGACCACTATGGCACCTTTTTAACTATTTAAAGTATTGTTTGGATATATTTTAATACTTTCTAATAGACTACCGTTGGTCAGGTTAATATAGGCTTCAGAATTATAACTATCATGGCGTGTTAATTCTGTCCTGAAATTGGAACAAATATCAACTTAATGTTAACTTAATGTAACGTTCACTTTACGTTTATGTAACGTAAATAGATAGTGGCTCCTCTTAACTCAAAAACGCGATGGACACATAATTATATAATACATTGGGACGGTTTGAAAGCGAACCATTCACAAAAATGAAGCTCGAACGGTTAAAGATTAATAAGGCTTTAAACAGGCGGTGGTGAATTGGGCAATATTTATTTGAATAATTTATTAATTGGACAGCGTTAATTCGGCTAGAAGAACTTGTAAACAGGTGTATTGGGAACCGTGGTCTCAATTGTAAGCAATTATGAAACGGTGGATTGGGCACTTCATAGTTGAATATTAATTAGAAATGAATGCGATAAATCGACAGTAGACGTCAATTCAGTATAAGCCACCCATATGAATATTAGCTACTCTGTACAGCATGTCCGAGGTATAGTTAATTCTTATTGGGAGCGAAGACTGGCGCAAGGTAGCAGTGCACGTTCCAACTTTGGGAGGAAATGTTGGAGGTAGCCTGGTGTCAACAGCAGTGTCCAGTCCAACTTGTGGAGGGAAGACGTGGGGCAAGGTAGCAGTGCACGTTCCAACTTTGGGAGGAAATGTTGGAGGTAGCCTGAAGTCAACTGCAGTGTCTAGTCCACCTTAAACACCGTGTCCTAAGCTACTTACTGCCCGTTCGTGTTATACGCCTATATATTGAATACACTATGTTTTAGGGATTAGGAAGTTTTAATTGAGAGGAATTGCACACGAATTTGCGTGGAGGGAGATTGGAGACGCATTTAGAAAAACCACCCTCAGTGCACCAGATCGGGATCTAATCATGATCTCCCCGTATTATGCAGTCTAGTCTAACACGACCACGCGGCCACCGAAGATGGTTCCAGTACACTTGCTCACTCAAAGTAGAATCTTACTGGAGATGTATATATTTAGCACCGCGTCTTACTACCCATTCGGGTTTTACGCTTTAAGTACTAATTACTCTAATGGATTAGGAATTGGGAAGGTTAAATTAGAGGAAGTGAGCCTGCATTTGCGTGGAGGGAGAGTGGAAAACCATTTAGGAACCCCCCCCAGCTCACCCGATCCGAGATTCGAACCTCGATCTCCCCGTCCTCAGCAGTCGAGCTCAACACGACAAGCGCGTTAGCCAACTACGCGACCGAGGCGGGTTACTGGAGATGAAATGTAGGAAAATGCCACGACGCTTTCGGGTTCACCGACTATATTGAAAAAGGCGCCTGCAAACGAACCATAAAATGAGTATAGTAAATAAGGGTTGATTCCGCTCAGAATATGATTGTCTGGCAGGAGAACGTGAGGTACTTCATATGACGCAACATAACATAAAATGTATCTCCCTAGGCACGTCAACGTTAAGTTAGGTGTATTGTGGCTTACATTTAAAAAACACGAGGGGAACCTTTACTTCGTCATGGGCCCCTTACGTCATGTTAAATTAATGGCGATGCCAGATTACTCCGGGAACACGATCAACTTAACACTCACGTAATATAAATAAGCACACACGATGTGTGATTAGGATTCTCGTAAGGTACCGGTAACGTAACAACTCGAGCTAAACCAATGGTTAACTAAAATGAAACCTAAAAATTTAAGGATAGTTAGCAAAGGCGTGGAAATAGGTGTCGGGGGTGAGGGGGTCTGGACTCCCTTGGAGTTTGATGAACCCCCATAGGGGTGGTCCATTTATATATATACAAAGTTTTATTGGCTAAAAGTATAGTAAGCTTTTTTTGTGGACACCCCCTAGAAAAATTGGCTTTATACGCCCTTGGTAATTAGGCTACAAGACGCAATATAAGCTTACAGGATGTATAAAATAGTGTTAATGACTCACGAAAAATAAAACCTATACAAAATAAGTCGTCTGCGGATCATACACAAACATATTAAAGATGAAATATCCCTGTTGACGTTGCTCGCCACATGATTGGCCAGCTAGAACACGTGGTACCCTTCCCTTAATGTTCATATAATGTGAAAGTCTTACTATATCACCTTTTTCGGTAGCCGCATGGTCTAATCTTCACACTCACAATATAATAGACTGCCGAAGATGGGGAGAACTGGGGTTCAAATCCCGGCCGGGTGTAATGAGGGTGTTTTTTCCTAAATGGTTTACCACTCTTCCTCCACGCAAATTCGGGTACATTCCCTATAAATTCTACTTTCCTCATCCCTGACACATTAATAACTGAACAGGTAGTAAGACGCGATGTCAAAATTCCTCTTTTGATAAGTTAATTGCATCGTGATGACTTCCGTTTAAAAATCAGGAAAATCTTTACGTTACGTGAACGTTAAGATGAACGTGCTTCCGGCATTAAGGGATAGTCTTACGTGGAGGGTCCACATCCACGTCGATTAAGGAAATTTAGACCAATATCCACATAAGCAAATATTGTAATAACTTATTTCTAGAAAATATAATCTAAACCATAATAATGTTAATAAAATCCATAACATTAAACTTTTATGATTTTATTCGATTATTTGATCGTGCCAAGGCAACGTTATTGATATTGTTGATCGAAATCAAACGTGTAGTTTATTTATTTTGGCTAATCTTTATTCCACAAATGCGCGCACAGTTCTAGTAAAAATAAATATTGTTTGTTGCCATAATATATTTTTTCTTCTACAGATTGTTTTGGCAATGTTCTAGCACAACAACAAAATACCAAATGAAATAAATGGTACAACACAATCGCACAAACTTTCTCATATCTTATATTATAGCTTAAAAAAAATGTTTCCAAAATAAGTTTTCAATAAAATACCATTAACTAAATTTTCCTCATAAAAACAAACTCATAAATTTGTAAATCAAAATAAACACTCTTATATTATATACATTTTAAAACAAATTGTTCAAATATTTTTAACAATTTTCAAACAAAAATTATTCGTCAACTACCCTAAAGTTATTTTCAATTTATAAGAATATTATTTTTTTCTTAATTATAATGAAAAACTGTTCCCAGTCATTAATTTTGAACTCAATCTTCAAGATCAATTTGGATACATTTCAAATTTTCTATAATTTGTCAAATTAATTTATTTTAGAAAAATATAGATATACTATTATTTACCATTTAAAATAGTTCCCCGATAATAAATGATTTTGACCAAATTGTTAGAGCTATTTTCAAAAAACTTCAAATTTTACAAAAATAAGTCATCAATAAGCAATTATAAAATTATGTTTTAAGAGAAAAACAAATACACAACTATTTATACTTAGCAGACAAAACAATTTAAACCCAATCGTCAAAACTATTTTTTTTAGTATTCAAATTTAAAAAAAAGTCATCATAACTACCCTTAAACGAATTTCCACCCAAAAATCAAGTATACAGTTTTATGTCATGTCAAACACTCCCTAGATAAACATTTTAAACAAAATTGTTAGAGCCATTTTCAAACCTTTTTCAAAAATAACTTGTCAATAAGCTACCCTTTAACAAATGTGTACCCCAAAACCAAGCATAAAGTGTTATTTGGGAAGTTAACATCTCTCTAGATAGAAAATTTAAACAAAATTGTTAAAGCCATTTTCGGCATATTTGTGATTTAAAAAATCACTCATCAGTAAATTACCCATAACTTTAGGGTCAAGATCAAAATCCCAAAACTTCCAGAGCAGAGGAAGAGAGAGCCCTATAAAATCAAAATATCAAGTTTGAACAAAATCCATCCAACCGTTTTGGATCCGTGGCCAGGGAAAGACAGACAGACATCCATGGGGACAGACAGAATGGTAAAAAGTTCAGACACACATAAAGCGTAAAGATTTATTATAATTTCGAGGTCTAAACGTTTCACAATCACAATACTTTCTTCTGATATGAGAAGTTAAAACTCAAAGAAAACATACTGCCCGGGGTCCCTAGTAATTTTGTTTTATGAAAATGAATCACGAATAAACAAAGTTAAAAAGCCAGTTTTCTGGAGTAGAGTTAGTGTTTGAGTAGAGTACTAACTGATAAACCATGTGGTTTCAGAATGTGTACATTTAATATTCTTATAAATAAACTTGGGAAGACTGAATGTTTAGTTAACAGTTAATAGTAAACGAAATGTTGTTGTTATGGAATTTTCCTACACCCTTGGTTCAGTCAACATAGGCTATATCATTAGTAATTACCTTTAAAATAATATTAACATTATATTGAAATGTCATCAATGTTGGCATGAACAAGATATTTTAGCATTTTTTAAAAGGCTCTTTCTATGAAAATTAGACTGTAGTATTTTCCCCAAATTTGTTCAAATCAGATATAATAGTATTGGTTTTATTTCTGAAGTTCGGCCATCCTTTTTATAGTAATAAAATATATGTTAAGTCTGTTTCAACCGGCAAATTTTATAATTTGAGTTCCCCCTTCACCCTACCCATTTTTCTAAAATTTGCATATTAGCATTGATAATTGTGTTTGAAACGTTTATTTCATTTTTACATCGTAAGGTATACATAATTTTTGAAACTATGGACAGTTTGCACCCAAACAGGTGCTCTAAAATCAGATTGAAAGCCAAACTTGGAATGGTGCTATATATTTCCTAAATGTTTCCCAAATTTAGCCAACATCAACTCCTTAGTTGTTTTTGTGTTTTTTTTATCATATGGTTTAAACATATTTCTGCTGGTTGCTCTTTATTGGAATCTGTTATGTTGATTTAAATACTTGGAGGCCTTGACATGAAGCATTTGCTTATACTCCCCACGTCATGTAGATAAACATTTCTCACAAACTATACACTGTATTAAATCCGTGGTGAGAGCCCGCGAGCGAGCCAAACTGACCGAGCGGCCGCCACCGTTAGCAATAATTTGAACATGTTGGGAATCGAACCCTGAACCTCCTTAGTCAATCAGGCAAATACGTTACATAATGAATTATGGTGTTGGATCAGCCTTCATTTCAAACTCTATGACGGACTGTGGCGGGTGGGGGACATGAATTGTAAACCCAACCGCGCGCGCACACACACACACACACACACACACACGTGGTTGTTACTAAGGTCCTTTATTACCTTTTAAAAAGGCTAAAAACCTTGACATTATCTTTATTGAAGCGTACACAACTTTTATATGGCAGGTAGCGGTGGGGATACAATCTATATTGGTAGGCTGTAGGGAGGGGGCTTTAACCGGACAATACAATCATTGTCATGAAGGGGAGAGGAGGGGGTAGAGAAAGGGTAAGGCGCATGCGCACTACACAGAGAGAGGTACACCTCAAGTCAATATCATACTTGCGTATACATGGCACAATTCAACAAAGACAAGATTACTGTGTTCAACATGTCTGCACCCGCTTCAGTGGCCGAGTAATTTAACTCAATGGCATTCAACTGTTTTTGTTCATGTACTAGATATAATTTATCTTCATATTTGTACCCCCAAAGTATCTGGTGCATAATGCAACGTATGCATACTTAATAGTCTATATCTAAAATAAATTACATCATAAATAATGTATTAAAATGGCACTCCCAGAACACATGTCTTTACTTCCGGGTCTCTTGTGTCTTAACATAAATCTAGCCCTGACTAACCTTACTCCTAATTTCCACCAAATCGTTAGCACCATGGTTTTAAACATAATATGTTCGGGGATGCTTGGTTTTATTATTCAATTAAATGTAATTTGTGACGAGCTAATGTCTTTAGCCCTTCACAATAAATAATTATACATTAATTCACAATTTCTTAATATCTGCCATATAAGCCATCCAATAAGCCACTGCTTACGATATGTTTCTATACCCCATACATGGTAGGAGAGGCGATAAGTTACACCTATCAGAAGATTTGTTATCGCGAACATAGAATAGTTTGATAACACTTTTTATTGATGATATAGTATTACTAAGAAAATTATCATTATTACCTTATTAATACTATATTATCAATAATTATTTCCGAATAGGTTGACATGAGTTACTTTCAGCCAATGTTTGAAATAAAGAACCATCTCCCGACTGTCCTTTACCATCACTCCCACCGTAGATAGAGTATACTTACCATTATCTCAGCTTTTGTGTTTGCATGCACAATCTTATGTCAACTCGCGAACCCGGTGGCGTGTTCAAACGGCCCATTCCAATCGCACTACATCTCAGATTAACTTCAGATTAACGTTATGCGCAAGCGCATGAAGCTTCCCACCTAGAACCGAGAGATGCAGGCATAAGTCTCTCACTATACGGTAACGTCGCGTCGTAAGGGAAAATAGGACTTCTCCTTCATTTCCCCTCCTTGGCCCGCTATTTTGAGCATATAAATTTGGATGCTACGGCCACAAAATGGAACTTGTTATTCAATCATCGACCTAAGATGACACGCCGCTACAGAATGATTGTCGTCTCCCGCTACGCAACACTTCTCAGATGTAGGTGATTGTATCGGTAGTCTTGCCGACAAGGCATAGGAAATCATTTAAGGATATATAGGTCTCCCCATCTGGGATGGACTTTTACACTGGACGTCTACTTTAATGTATTAAGTTTTTTGAGATTGTGTTCGGTTTGATGGCCAACTTTTTGCCCGTTGGTTCATTTAATGTACATTAATAATTTAGACTTGCAATTCTTTAAGGAAAACTCTCAGGACTTAAGTTATTGCATCAGATTTCTAGGATGTGCTTCGTATTTGTTTCCTCCATATTTTAGTATGATAAGTTTTTTTAACCTACACTATGACATATACGTATATGTCGTTGATTAAACTTTACAATTTAGGCTTCAATGTGTTATGCACTCTGGCGGGAGTCATGTAATCTCTCTTAGGTGCGATAAAAAATTACAATGTTGATGCTATTTATTTGGGGAAAAGCAGTCTAGTGGTCGAATTCTAAAACATTTTTCTGTACCTTTTTTTTTGCGCTTGTGTATAAAATATGTTGATTAGTTAAGGGTGACTCTCCCTCCAAATAAATGCGAGTTAACACCTTTCCTCTAAAAGTATCCCTTCCTAATCCATACCGTATAAGCGTAATTGATACATTTGCTTAGAGCCCGAACGAGCAGGGAAACGAAGTGAACAAAATTATATATGAGGGAAGGAAGAGTTTGAAGCGAGGTAAAATACTACCCTAAAAGCATTTTATTATTTTATTAGTCTTATTTTATAGGTATATTAATAATATCTACCAAAAGTGACAGCTGCGGATTACATGACTTTACGAATGAAAACGCGAAAAGGTTTATCTGTTAACTTCTTATAGCTCTCAAATATGCCCATTAGTAATCAAATTTGGGCATACCACTTTGATAAATATCCTAAATACTCGAGATTATACGTTTATTCAAGAAATTTGCTTAAACATGGACCTGGCAATGTTGGGAAATTCTAGCTTAGTTCTGAACCGTGCATCATTCGCATATTTAGAATCAAGCGTGCGCGATCCACTCATTTAACTTTTACACTTTTAGTTTCTTTTGCCCAGCCAAATTGATGGTCTTGTTAAACAGGGAATAAGGACAAGATATTTATATAAAGGAATGCTAAAAATAAGAGCTTTTTTCTTGAAGCTAACTAAAATCAGAATCGAATTATCTTGTACTGAGCCTGAAAATTAATATTGTGTAATAATCTTGAAGCAAACCGGAACATGTATATATTGGAGAATGATGGCGTTTACAGAATGATCTTGTAGAGAGCAAGAACAGAGAGAGTAATAAAAGGGCTTTGCAGAGCCCCCTGACTTCGAATTACACTCCAGTAAACGATTCTAGATAAACGTTTGGTAGGGTGACTATTTTCCCGCAATCAACTTAATGGTATTAAATTACTTCAATGTTTGACGATATTAGCTGCTGTGAAATAGCCTACACAGGTGATATCTGTAACAAAGTTAAGATTAGGTTTGTATTTTTACAACGGATATTTAGAATGCACTTTTTTCCAAACAAATGAGTTTTTCAAAATACGACTCCCAAATCAACTTGATTCTAAAATAAACCCAACACTTAGGCCTCTAGATAGCAATTAATAGTTGTGAAAGAGGAAACCTCGCCAAAATAATATATTTTTCCAGCTAAACCTTTAACTCTGTATGTAGCTGTGATATCGTCTGAGCCAAGGTATATTACTTTATGGTGGGACGAATGAGAATATTTACCCCTTCTTTCTCCCGTTAAGCTTTTTCATGAAGGCTGATACCCAAGCGTCATCGTAGCGGTTGGTATAGTACCCATTCAAAGTTATCAGGGCACCTCTTGCTTTGTCGTACTAAGTTGAATTGTTGCTAATGTTTGTTGCATTTTATGATCCAATATATTATATTTATGTTTGAAGCTGCGAGCATCGACTTTTGATGAGGTCTCAAATGAATACGCGTTAATTCTAAAGTGTTTACGCACGATATGCAAGCAACTTGACATTCCCAAAGAGCAAGCTATATTTTGGAGCTGCACTAGCGTCACTGTTAAGTTTATTTTTGCACCGAATCTTAGAATTTACCCGGATTATTCGCATTTAACTACACTAATAGGTTAGAGCTGGGCACGTTAGAATTGAGAATAAATAATTACGAGTTTTCGTGGAGGAAAAGTGGGAAACGGTTTAGGAATACCCACCCTTAGAATACTCCATTGGAATTTGAGCCCCAAATCCCCGTTTCTGACAGATCAGACTATAGCCTAATTAACATAAGATGGGCCCTTTGAAAAATACAAAATTAATAACATTTTTCAAAAGTGACAGATGCATATCACCTGACTTGAAGTATGAATATTTTAAAGAAGATCTAGTAACTTTTTTTAGTTGTAAGATACGGCTTTTTCTATGAAATTGGACTGTAAATCAGTTTGAAATCTATTTCCACGTATCCACTGCTGATCAACGCTGTAGTCCAATGGCCGTTTTTCTAACTTCTTGAAACTGCCTAGAAATCCTTCACAGACCTTGAACCCAGATTAACATTCACTTTCTGAGGCTGGAGGTTCTGCCATCGAACGCAAGAAGAACCGAGAAAATATTCTCACTCAGGTCTTTTTAGCAATTCATTTCTCATGACGTCACACAACATCGACTATCGTGTTCCCACTATAGACGTCAGAAAGTCAGTCGGGGGTAGAATGTCGCGTGTCTGCAGGCAGACGAGACCAGCTAGTTATCTATGCTAATATGTGCACGCGATGTCTGATGACGCACGCGACGAACCCGCGGAGAATTAAATGTAGGCGGATAGCCACTATATTTTCTATTTTACTTGGTATGAATGTGTTCTCGAGTGTTCGCGACGGATAATAAGAAGGAAGAGCAGTGTCACACCGGAGGATGGGGGGTTGGGAGGGCATTTTCTACCCCGCCCCGCCCCACCCCAAGATCATAAATATTGTATTATAAACATATTAAATGTAATTTTTTTTTAAATCAATATTAAAGTAGTAAGAAACGTTATAATATAGGATAAGGAATTATTTGAATAAATTAAGCTCAGAACGATTGCTACTTCACCCCACACCCCGTTTTTTTTTTAGAATTATAAACATTTCCAATTTAATATTAATTACCCAGGATCAACAAGTACTACTCAAAGGTTATTAATTCAACGTAAACAAAATGCCACTAATAACAAAATGCCATCACTAATAATTCGACAGCGATGATGCTATCAAACACATACAAACTGATGACAAAAACCAAACTAGACACCTAGTAGCTAACGAAATTTAAAAAAGCATTTCCTATAACAACAATCAAACACTTTCTAGTGACATAATCAAACCTTTATATATTAAAAAATGTATTTTTAATAACATAATCAATGTGAAAGCAGATTAAGACAATACCATTGTCCTCACGAATCGGGAAGATTACACCACAACTACTCTTGATTCCATCCAAAATAACAGCAATATTGAATTATAAACTTAGCCCCCTACCCGATATAAAAAATAGAAATATCCTCAAACAATAGCACTGATCTTTCATCCCAACAATATATTCAAAGTAATCAATTTGAACCCTCAAGCACCAATCTTCACCTCATTGTCTAAAGTCCCTATAAGATCTCTCGTCAACTACTAAAATACTCCTGCATACAAATTAGAAAAAAAAAAGCAATATCCAACTTCCAAACACCTACAACATCAAAAGCTATGTTAATCTCACTAATTTTTAAAAAAAAATCCAACTAAACAGCAATAGGACTTTCTTCCTAATATGTGAAACAAATTACCAAAGTCCTCAACATCATCATCGTTCATAATGACTCCAAATTAAATAGCAAGATTTATTCTCAAAACAATGGTTTAGCCATGGGATCATCAATATCCTGCTTAATATCCAAAGTAATCTTGAAACATTATGTATGGCCCTATCATTTTCAAGAATTGAATAACATCCTCAATAAAAAATAATCATACTGCAGAAACTTTGACGACATCTTCATCATTTATGTAAATAACATTTCTGATTATTCCATAAACAATATCTATTCCCAACCTGTCTTTAAATTTTAAAGACAACATCAGCTTAAATTATTTAGACTTAGCAGTCGCAATAAAATTTAATATAAAATTTACAGGCGTACTACTCATATATATACGCCATTATTCTCGAAGAGTATTATTATCCTATCACCCACAAACTTGCAACATTTACTAGCCGTATTCATCGAGTTCTTCATATCCCCGCTTACCAAAATAAACTTCAAAAACAAACTCAACATCATCGTACAACTTGCATCCACTGACGGTTATTCACATTCTACCATTTACAAAATACTTCAACGTCATTGATCCCAATTAAGGTAATAGCAATCATAATGTATCTAATTAATATAATAGAACTAACAATTACCTAATAACATGTTAATGTTACGCCATTTATATAGGTAAAATAGACAGAAGCCTTAATCTCAGTTATTCCAAGCACATCTCAGACTTCAAACGTAATGGAACAAAATCAAAATTTGCCGAACACCTTATTAACGATATCCACCAACCTCAACCCATTAATAACTATATGAAACTTCTTTATAAGCTATAAAAAGGCAATACAATGGCACACGAAAGCTTTTATAGACAAGCCGCTATATCACAAAAAGAAAAACTCTTAACGAACAAACCCAGTTTCAAAATCAAACTCTAAGCAACACAATAAAATACCTTCCCAAATATTTAAAAATCCTATAAAACCATATCCACCCTTCCAAGTTCTACCAAAGTATCGGAACTATCGGACAAATGACGTCAAGATTAAAATCCTTTGCACCTCTCTTTACCAACTCTATCCATCCGCTAGCCTCTGTAATAACAATTTTAACTTTTCATCTCACTTGTATTACAACACTTACACAACACAATTAGTTTTCAAGCTATCCACCATAAATTATTACAACTTTATCTCTCTCTATCACATTCATCATCCCACTTACCACCTATTATTTCATCATCCTTGGTATGGAAATTTCTATTTGATCTACATATTATATTCTAGAAACATCCTATTTGTCCTATAAATAACATAGTATCTATCACACCCATTCATAAAGAAGAGGCATGTGTAAATTATATTTTCTTCCATCTTCCTAGATAATTATACTCTTTGAAACTTATTTTCCTTCCGAAATGTCATTATAAAACTTTATTCGGCCTTCCTTAATTTTATTTCATTCAATTCTCCTGGTGACGGTGTGTGCGCTGAAACATGTCGAGAAATGAAAATAACGCCATTTTCTAATGAAGAATCTTGTCTTCTTCGCCCCTATAAGGGGGACTAAATAGCTAAGGAATGATATAATATTCACCTTTTGTTTTAATTTTCAACTCAACGTTACATTACTCCTTTCAATATTGGTTTATGTAACATAGTATTATGCTAATGTTAGTTTTTCCCATGATATAGGTTATGTGTACTTAAAAATTTTACTAAATTTGTCTTTCTACCTAGTCTACTTAAATTGTTAGCTCTCCTATTACCCGCCTCTGTGGCGTAGTTGGCTAACGCGCTTGTCGTGTTGAGCTCGACTGCTGAGGACGGGGAGATCGAGGTTCTAATCTCGGTCGGGTGAACTGGGGGTGGTTTTTTACTAAATGGCTTTCCACTCTCCCTCCACGCAAATGCGGGTTCACTTCCTCTAATTCAACCTTCACAATTCCTAATCCATTAGAGTAATTAGTACTTAAAGCGTATAAACCGAACAGGTAGTAAGACGCGGTGCTAAATAATAAAAAAATAAAAATAAAAGCTCTCCTATTCTTCTATCTCTCATTATAGATCTTCTATTTTAACTATAAATAATTGCATCCATCTTTTATATTATAATTTATTTTTATACTTATCTTTTATTGATAATCACATTTCTCTTAATTATTTTTTAATATAATTTTCAGTTCATTGTAGTCTCTAAATTCATTATTATTTATATCAACACATATTCTATTTTAATTAAAACCTTATATTTACTTTTTATACGTTCAGTTATACTAATCTTTTTTACTTAATATTCAACTAACTTTCAGAAATTTTATTTTATTTCCATTTCTCGCAGATCAATTAAGTTTTAGTATTCATATTTTACTCAATACACAAGAGAGAATTGTAATGCAATTTACACACTTTTAACTTATTTATTTTATAATCTCCTTTAAAAGTTTACCTACACTTAAGCCTGGAACGCGAGAATGTACTTCTTATACATAAAGTTGTACAAGAAGTTGCAGCCTCAAGATGGCGTCGTGGGAACACGAATACTTTTTAATGCAATGTATTATACCTTGTGGAGAATAGAACGCATCCTATATCATCCATTTTTACTTTACAGTATTCGAGTTGAAAACATATAGTCTTGTCTCCTTAACAGAAAAAATCTTTTAATCCATTATAGAGTATTTATTAATTATGAAATCATTGATTTTATAAATATTTAACTTTTAAAATTGTATATATTATTTTAATCATATATTTAATATAACGATTTTTTACTATATGTTATTATTCACAGACTATGCTTAAGACCTTGTGTGCAATCGTATATTCCCTGTGAACAATCTTGAGGTAAAATTTGTATACAAGCAATATGAGCAAAATATTGTACAATTTCTTGTACACCTTTTTGTATAAGAAGTTGTATTATGTGTACCTAGCATCTCTTGTTTCATAATATTAATTATCTCTTATAAATTACCAATTAATATCTTAACTAAAACTAAATTTATCTACATTTTTTTAGCTAGTAATTTGTTTATCTTGCAGATAAATTAATTTTTAAGCTTATGTGTTATTTAATATAATTTTAACTTACAATTTAATTTAGATTATTACATTATCTTTTTAACCTATACGTTACCTAAGTGTCTAGATTTTTTTTAACTTTTAACTTGGCCATACTATACTTTATATCGAAAAACACCTTTCTCAAATTTTTAGCATTTTTTCACACTTTCATTTTTCCTTATTGTATCATCCAATTTGTATATTTTTTCTTTATATTCATCTACTAAATTAATTAAAATTTTCCGGACTTATTTCAATACAGTCTAATTATTCCTTATTCAAAATTAGAGGTTTTGCATGTTATATTATTAATATTATTATTATTACCACCGCGTCTTACTATCCGTTAGGGTTGTACGCGCTTACTCTAATGTGTAATGGTAGGGTGATTGTGAGATGAAATTATGGACCTACAGCTTAACGTGGGTTCCGAACCACGGTGGAGTACTGGCATTCTACACATTCACAAGTTGTGATTAATACACATCTTGTCAGTGGTGAAGGAAGGGTTTGGCAATAAGATAAATCTGTGCCAGGACCGAGGATTGAACCCCGGACCCCCAGCACAGAAGTCCTACACCTTACCCCTAGACCACCTTGTCACCATTTTGCATGTTACTTATATCGTCGGCCACCTAAAAGTAGTTTTTTCTTTGTGAGGATTACATCAACTAATACACAATTCACGATTATTATGACAGTTGAAGCGTTATTACAAAAAAATATCGAATCCATTCACTTTGGTAAGTGACTTTACTTGAAAAGTTCACAAAATATATTTGCAATGCCCACACCGGTGGGACGCGGACTAAGGTAACAGAATAATTTGGATCGTTTTGTCAGTGAAGTTGGATCTTGAGGGTTATAATACTGGTAGGGTCTACTGAGGGAGTATTTTTTTCAAAAATGTTTCTCAATCTCCCTCCTCGAAAATTCGGGTTTATTTCCATTACTATACCTTTCTTATATCTACCTCATTAATGTAAATATGTTAGTCGCCCGGATGCGTAGTACAGCTCGATTTTCATAGAAAGGGCCTTTTATAAAATACAAACACACATTACGACAAAAGTTGATAACATTTTACTATATTATTGGTGTTATTTTATAGGTATTCATAATGTCCAACAAATTAGAGCGAAGTATTTACGTATGTATCCGTGAAAATTGTCTGCTAGCTTTTCTAGCTGTCAAATAAGTCCCTTCCCATGAAAATTGAAGTATAAAATGAGGCGATATGCAAAACAGTGTATAATTTCACAGCAGTTAAATGCTGATTTCTGAAACACCAGAAAAGGGTCGAAGTTAGCGTGTACCAACTATACCATGGCTATACAAACATTACCGCGCAGGAAATAGCCACGCCCATAATATCCACGCTAGGAACACCACCGTGACATGATATGGATTTTAATCGTTGAAGAATGTTATTCGTTGACTAGAGAGATGAGTTCTTGACTTAACATTTAATTTATCAATTTAGGATGATGGTGTAACATTTACTTAACTGATGCAAGGGAACATGAGTCCTTACCCGCCTCTGTAGCGTAGTTGGCAAACGCGTTAGTCGTGTTTTGCTGCTCGACTGCTGAGGACGGGGAGATCGAGGTTCGAATCTCGGTCGAGTGAACTGGGGATGGTTTTTCCTAAATGGTTTTCCACTCTCCTTCCACGCAAATGCGGGTTCACTTCCTCTAATTCAACCTTCCCAATTCCTAATCCATTAGAGTAATTAGTACTTAAAGCGTATAATCCGAACGGGCAGTAAGACGCGGTGCTAAAAATATAATATAATAACATGAGTCCGTTTTTTTATAGTTTTTATAGCAAAAATATTTATGGACAAAATTAGTAAAGTATTTTGGTTCAGTACATACATTTTGTACGCGAATCAAATTATATAGTTTTTAAAGCAAAAAATAAAGGATGCGTCGAATCCTAAATTATTTTAGCTCTCGATTCTTTAAAAATGTACAATTTCAGTTAAAGTGAAACTGTTTAAAAATTTAATTTAGAAAAATTATTTGAGGCTTTGTGCCATTGGCAAATGCTATTTTGTTTGTCATCTCTATTTCATTGTAAACAACAAAAGAAACTGTTTTTTTTTTAAATTGATTATATTTATTCCATTTAGTCTTTTTTTGTGATTTTTGTATGCTCCCAACTACACCGGTTTATATAATTCCTTTTTAATAATTGCTTAAAATTGTTATTATTAAAGGATTTGTTCAGTAGGTACATTTAGTTTAGTTTTCTGCATATTGTAATCTCAAAAGATTTTTAATATTTGTCATGATTGTAGTGGTATTTGCATATAAACTTTTTTAAACTAAGTGAGAAAGGTTCTGTAAAAATTACTAGATGTCCAGTAGATTTATTTAACAATAAAATTCAAAGTGTTGAACGTATGACTATCGTTATTTTTACTAACATTGCTTGGACACACCGACGGCATACCATTTCTGTAGAACATAGGTTCACGTTATTTAAAATATTTGATTTGGGAACTTATTTAATTGTTTATTACCCAAGGAATAGAAATGTTCAAAAATATGTGTGCATATTCTTGATTGAAATTACCAACAATTCGTGGCACAATTTGTCATATCTAAATGTTTTCGGAGGATTTTTTTTTAAACTTTGCACTGCATCTCACTTTTTGTCACCCCCTTCTGTGGTAAAACGGACTAAGTAAAGTTGGTTTCAATCTACTCTATGCCTGGTTTGTTGGGACTGGGGATGTATTGGTTTCAATCTACTCTAGCCTGGTTTGTTGGGACTGGGGATGTATTGGTTTCAATCTTCACCAGGTGTAGTCAATTGTGTGTTTTTCCTAAATAGTTTGTGGAAGCTCTTATAGTGCATTCTTTGTACCAAATGTCACATTAAATGGAACAGAAACATTGGCTTTAAATGTAAAAGAGACTAGTAAAGTGAAGACCATGGGAATGAAGTCTGAGGAGTATGTGAGCTGTCCCGAGGAAAAATAAGATTAGGAATTAACTTATCCGGGAAATATTGGGAGTACGGGAGTACATGTGTTGTATCCCGGAGTGATCAGTTCCAGAAACTGGAGGATAGGGACGTTTGATTCACTGCAACTCCAAATCCTCGATAGGAACCTCGAAGCTTAGAGTTGGAAGATAGACTCGTACGAAGTAATATGATAGATTAACTATTTATTGCTTCTAAACTACAAGTTGCTTCAACAAGGAATCCAGAATAAAATAACAACGATCAGAACCTCTCTGCTACCAGCCCGAGAGCTATCAGTAGAGAGAGAGAGAGCTCAATTTACAAGATTTATATAGCCCCCTTGTTTCCCTTCCACGCAGTACAAGTGGTGTAACCGTGGACTTTTGGAAGATCAGGGGACAACATGTGACCCTGTTAGTTTCCAATGTTTACTCTTAATGGACCTATCTGCGCACTTTGATTAGGGGCTGTCTCTCCAGTCACGTAGCCCCAAAAATAGCTATAGTCACTTAACTTTGTTACTACCTATACCCAATGATACCTTAGTCACACAGTCTTGTATTACGTTTACATGTTATTAAATACACCTTTAATAATTGTATTAATTATTATCAATTATCTGGTTGCTTGACTTATTCACTTAGTACACCTTAAGGTGCGCATTATACGACACATGAGATAGTAGAGGAAGCAAGGCTGAGGCTGTAATGAGGATGGAAAAGAAGATAACACCAAAAATAAGTATGGAGATGAAGTATACGTAGGGAAAAAATACCACAAGGGATAACAAAAAAGAGGAACAAAATAACAAAGTGTGCAACTGAGAGTAGAAGAATGGTGAAAGGATAGAGAAATATGGAGGCATTTTATTAAAATTACACGGTCACAGGTTGGAAACAGTTGATTATGATGATCTTTGTCACACTTCCTCCACGGAAATTACGTTACACTTCCTCCTAATCCTATATTCCTAATCTATATATCATCAATGTAGGAAGGAGAGTAAGGGACGGTACAGAGTACTCATTCAGCTGATGTAGGAGTGAAGGAGTTAAAACTCAAGAGGAAGGGTAAAGTGAGGAATCACTTAGGAAAAACCACTTCAGTACAACCAGTCCAGTATTTGAACACGACATTCCCGTCAACGGTAAATTAGATAGGTCAAGACTAGAGCTTGATTCACACTTTCGCTGAAAATGAATGGCAAAATCTGATCGATTGGAGCATAAATGCACA
The DNA here is from genome assembly GCA_902151425.1 of Timema shepardi. Classification (NCBI taxonomy): domain Eukaryota; kingdom Metazoa; phylum Arthropoda; class Insecta; order Phasmatodea; family Timematidae; genus Timema; species Timema shepardi. Next base: position 75,003 of record CABFVX010000724.1, on the reverse strand, counting down.
CAGCAGTAGAAATGTATGTTGACTCATAATACTTTTTAACCAAATTAAAACAGATGGTTTTCAATATACTTAAGTTTTTAGTGAATAAACAAATATTTTAGATTCTCCTATGGATGTTTTTATATAATGCTGTGCGGCGAAACAAATCAGTACACAGCAAAAAGCCATTTATTTAAGGTGAGGATGTAGAGTAGATGGCAGTGGTTTTTTGTTCAGTTTTTATAGCAAAACTTTATTTGATATTATAAATCAAATATTGCTCTTTTACAAACTTAAAGTTTAAATTTTTCCTTTCCGTATTGATATCAACAGTTGTCGAATATCTGTCATGAGTATATTTGCATTATTTAAAAACCTTTTTAAATGAAGAGAAGGTTTTATGGAACTCCAGTACACCCTTAACAGATATTCAACAACTGTTGATATTACCGTGTAGAGGAAATTAAAATTTATGTTTGTATGGAAGCAATATTTGATTTATTTTGACCAGAAAAATTGCAAGAACACTGCCCTTTTATCACGTCCACTGCATCCCCATTTTAACTAGTTATTTCTCATCATTTCCCATTCATAGACTGTGCTGTACGCTTGTACATAGCTTTTTAGGTGCACGCGCACTGATTGAAGTGGCTGCTTTTGAAATGGGATTGGTTCTTTCTCGACGATTTTATGGGAAAGCGTGGCCAAAGCTGAGATTGTCTCTACAAGTGCAGAACGACCTACGCAGTTCGTGCTGATTTGTCTGTTATTGGTTTAGGGCTAGCCAAATAGCACTATTTATATTTTGCTCTTGTTTTTCAGTGAACGTGTGAAAATAGAGTAACGCCTTTGTCCGCAAGCCCACCAGTTCTCTTGACACTCTTCTTGCTCTTGACAAGATGTCAGTGATCGAAGTTAAACTTACCTGCCTCGATATCAGCATGGTCTCGCAATAAACTAAACTGCTGATGACAGGCATATTGGAGGTTTCCCTAAACTATTTTTCACCCTTCCTCTACGCAAATACAGGCACAGTTACTCTCAAATTTAACCTTTATCATCCCCAACATGTTATCGTTATTAGTACATGTATATATAACCTGATCAAGTAATAAGACGTAGTGCTCAATAAAAGTTCATCTTAAAATAAAATTGTGACGAAGATGTTTGATCTTCTAGCCGAGGCCACAAACATTATTATTTATTGGATGATTGAATTAATAGTATTATTCAAGGTATAACAGAAAGGTCATATTAGCCGATGGCCTGAAAGCTGAAGTTGTAAATGTACCCGGTTGATATATGGCAGATTCTACTAAGAGAATAATGTAATTTAACCGGCTTACAATAATATTAAATGTTTTGCAATACAAAATGTATATATAATTAAATTGTAAAATTTGTAATAATTAGTGTGTTTTTAATTAAGCCACCCGCCTTTTCTTGTATTTTGCGCACCACTCTATGCCTAGGCAAACACAAAAATCACGGGAGTGTCGTGACTTTGGCCACATTACAGTTTGTCCTGTGCTACAAAACAGAGCATCATTAACAAAATATATACTTCAGTAAAAAATGTCAATTCACAGTAACTTTTGAATTTTCTAGCAGAAAAAAAGTGTTTTATTTTACGTTTATTCCCCTCGTCTCACTAATCACTCCGGTTGAACGGTTACAGTTACTGGCAAAGCTAATTGGTAAGAGATTAGCTAGTTAGTATTTCGACTTAATGTACTGACATTTTCGTGGAGAAAGATTGGGAAAACTTTCAAGGGAAAAAAATGCTCTGTACACTCAGACGGAATGCCACCCCTGAACTCCTCGTTGCCGACAAACCAGACTAGATGAGACTGACACCTTAGTCCATGTGCCCATAGAAGATGGGTATCTCAAGTTAGTACATCACTGACATTCTACTATTATTTTTACATTCATCGGTGTCCATGTGGTCAATGGTAGAAAAATCTGTTCTGATTTTCAGGTGTCGGAAAGATCAGAATGTACAGAGGGTGGTTTTTCAAAAATAGTTTTCTACCAGCAAAATAGGATACTTTTAGTTACACCTCACTCGCTCCTACTATTTTAATGTCAAGATGCGTACATTAGGAATGACATGCGTTTTGCTAACATTTGGCGCGAAATCAAATGTTCGTTCCGGAGGCTCTACCTGGTGTTGCTGTTTTTTGTGTCGGATCTCCCCATTCATAGACTGACTGCGCTTATTGATCGGAATAGTCCCTCCCCTCCCGTCTCCCACCTAGTGTTGCTGTGGCTCCTCAGAGGCGATGGCCTCTCGACTTATAAACACTAGTCTGAAGAACAAGGGTGTTTTCAAGGGGTGAAAGAATCATTTGTAGCAGTTTTATTGAACACTCCGTTTATACTGAAAGGTAGCAATTCTATTACCCTATCTATAAGCTATACCTTAGTGAACCCACTTCAGTGGCCAAATGATTTAAGACGTCACCCTCGTGTTAGACTGGCCTGCTGATGATAAAAGTATACCATAGTGGAATAATGCAAGGTAAGTTTGCTACCTTGCAGGTTAGACGAAGGCTACAGTAAGAACATTGTATGAAGTACACTACTTTTACTATTGAAGGTAGCAGCCTTACCTTGTCGTGTTTCACTATGGTGCAGCTGATAAGTTAGTGCCATAGTGTAATCAATCAAGGTAAGACTGATAACGTTTATGGTAAACCAAGTGTGCATTTGATAAGGGAAAATATGTATGTGTTCAGAACCGATAACATTTTACTATGCTCTTAATAGTATGCTATATTATTAAGCTAGTACGTGTAACCATTCTTATGGCTGTGATATATTAGTACCGGTGCTTTGGCATACACTCTATAAAATAGTTAAATTTATTCAAAATCTTAGGATAGCTTGCACCGGGTCCTATTACATTAGGGGTGCACGAACATACAAATACAGAAGTAAAAAAGAAAAAAGGATGTAAATAGAAGTAATGAAATTTAATGAAACAACATGATACATGACAAGTATTTTGCACGTAATCTCAATAAGAACAGTCTATACAAACTAAGTAAGATTTTAGGTAACATTGCCTAAGTCTGGGCCAACAAGGGGCGTGAGGCGCCAGAAGGACTAACTCAGACAATAGAGTTACATTACTGGCCCCTCAATCACAAGGCATGTTGGCCACGCACGTTTAGTTATGACTTACATAGGGCAAGTTCAAGTCCCGTTACATACGAGGGCCTAGAATACAGACCAAACCCCTTACAAGAGGCTCAACCAATTTACATAGGTATATTTAAACCTACGGGCCATGCCCGGTCGGGAACACGTCCCACAGTTTGATCACCTGAAGGGCGGTCAATATCACAACTCATACAAAAGTAACAAATGACAGCTCCAGCCGCGCCAGAGGGGCAGAGACGGCTCCTACGCTGTATACTCCAAAAGGGAGTAATACTGCTTAGCAACATAGATAAAACCGCGGGCCAATCCTGAGAAGCATGAGCGGCCCACAGTTTACCCACTCAACACAAGTGCGTGGAATGGCAATCGTACCTAACTAGGTATAGATCCCAGGCCTCCATATAACATGAACTATCTCTTTCCCTGGCAAGCTACCGTTGAGCTACGTCAGTGTCTCGATTTTGACACGGCTTATTGCCTAATGCTTACAAATAAGTTACTCTATTTATCTGGCCATAAAATAAGCTAATCCTAATCCTAATCTCTATATATCCACAACATCTAACAGTACATCTTTAACTCCTAACTTGAAGTTTACGTAGCTCCTAACTTGTAGTTTACGTGGTACCTCATTAACTCCTAACTTGAAGTTTGGATGATACATTCTTAACTCCTAACTTGTAGTTTTACGTGATACAGTCTCAACTCCTGACTTGAAGTTTGGACGATACATTCTTAACTCCTAACTTGTAGTTTTACGTGATACAGTCTCAACTCCTGACTTGAAGTTTACGTGATGCATTCTGTCGTACAATAGACTACTTCAGTAATTTGTTCCTGTCTCGTGGATCCATCTCCCCGAACTGTATTTCTACGTTGATCCAATGAGTTAGCTGACGTGACGAGAGTGTGCTGTGATCCAACGGCCCTGATGGTGTCCAGCAGGATTCTGTGTTTCTTCCAAGCGGCCCAGCGGATATATACCATGAGAACCCCACGTGATGGGGTGAAGAGAAGGGGAAAAGATCTTTTTTATTCTGGAACATCGACTCGCGTCGGCGAACATCGTTCACGGCGCTTTCAGTTGATTGAAGTTCGTTGTCCGGCGCGGAGCTCTTGCCTGAGGTCACGCCCAGCCAGTTCCCTCGATGTTGTTGTTTTCAGCGGGGCATCAGACTCGACGGAAGAGTTGGTGAAGTAGGTATGTAAACAAACACACGAATGTTATGGGCGTAGCATTCAACACTATTATTTCATTTGTTAACTCTTGACGACTTGTTTGTAACACAAAAATATTCGTGTTTTACTTTTGAACGGGGCTAAGCCAGATTAGCCCGTTACAAGCTGTTGAAAAAAATTGAGCTTTTTACTTAATCGTTTTAGGTTGAATCTCTCAATCTTTTTCTATGCGTCGATATTTCTAAAGACGGTAGAAATACTTTTACATATAAAATTTGCAGAAAATTGGCCGAACTATTTAGGCCATAAGGAAGTACACTGAAATTCACACACAAACACTTTTTGTAAAAGAGGAACCGCATAAGTATATTATCCTCGTTCCCCTGTTCTTATTTTTTATCTGGGACTACGCGCATATTTATACTCAGCTAATAGGGATGAGGAAGGTAGACTTCATAGTAGGTGTAGCACAATTGTTGTGGAGGAAAAGAGGGAAGCTATTTAAGTAAAAATCACTTTCAGTTTACCCTGCCACGATAAGATCCTTGACTACCCCATCAAGGCAACCAGAAAATACGAGTTTCGCACTTTTGTCCACTAACCTATAATTGCTGATTACCTGTAAGGACCTGCTTCGGTGCCTGCGTGGTCTAAGGCACCATTCTCGCAATAAGCTAGAGTGCCAATGAATGGGAGATCGAGGTTTTAATCCTAGTCGGGTGCACTGAGGGTGGATTTTTCAAAATAGTTTTCCAAGTTCCCTCTACGAAAATGCGAATACACTTCCTCTAATTTCAAAATTACCCATTCTTAAACCATTAGCGTAATTGGTATGTATGCATATAACCCGAATCTACCAAATAAAGTGCAAAAAAACAAACATTTACTGTAATTTTGTATTAAAATCGTGAGATACATTTGAAGAATCACTAAACTAGCTCCATACTTTGGAAATAATTAAGTAAACAATCAAGTCTACCTATTTGTTCCATAAATCTTCAACTTTTGTCCAATTAAGTGTTAATCTAGCTTACTTATTTTATGAATATACAATTTAAAATTGACAACTTGATCATATATTCTTAAGATACACATTTCTTCATTTTAAATCATATTCAAGGTTCAAATGTACGTACATTTTTATCTACAAATTATTATATTAATTATCGTATATCCCGAACGGGTAGTAAGATATGGTGTTAGGAATAAAATTATATTAATTGTCTGCAAACACACTTTCGAAAATTCTAAGTAGGCCTAAGTTGACTATTCTATATGATTAATAAATAATAATTTAAAAAAAGTTGTTTCAAACAACAGCTTATGTTTCTCTCCTCTAATTCCGACATTTGAGATGGATCAAGAAGTATTTGCATTGTTGGGCCGCAGTCTAAATTGGAAGCGAAATGTTAGGTCTGCTGGGTGTCTTTATGAATTTATCGTTGATTGATGCATTCATTCATTGTTTACAACCACCTTCCACCTTCGACCTCGCCTCTTCATTTACAAGTGATTGTCCGCATCCGTTTTCCCTTTATCGAAACGGATCCATCTTTATGTTCCCCTATTTTCTTTTTCGATCCGTACTAATTTCAGGATAAAGAGAACTTATTTTTAGGAGTTCACTTATTATTTCCTTCTTTGCGTTTTACTACCCATCAGTGCTATCTGCAAATTTATACCAATTGAACAGGAATGGAAAAGATAGAGTTTATAAGAAGTGTGCCAATAGTTGCGTAGAGTTAGAGTGGAAAGCCATCTTAGGGAAAAGCACCTTAATAAATCAGTCCAGGATTTGAATTCTGACCTCTACCACCACGATAGAGCTAGCCTAGATCAGACACTTTTTGAAGTTATACCTCTTTAGGCGCGTTATGAAAAAATGATGAGAGTGAAATTTTAAGATGCGCGCGCATCACTGTAACACAAAAGTAACAGGTTGAAACTAAACCGCTCATAAAGTCTCGAAAAAAAAAAGCTACCAACAAAATAGAAATAGAACCTCTGTTAGTCGCGCATGTTGGTACGCTCGTCGCCTCTGATCACTGTTTTCATATATATAATATTTATCCACATGTTTCGAGTTTCTACATTCACAACACGTGTTTTAGTTTCATACAAGTTCGAAAAATGATGCCAAAGAAGAATAACTTCTCACGCGCGTACATAAGTACACACACCTTTTTTCCCCCCATTATGCCCACCATTGCGGTTTATCTTTAAATAACGCTTTATTAATAAATACTTTGAATTAGGCTCATGTAATAATAAAAATATATAATTGTGAGAGGCTATGCAGCGAGTAAGTATTTGCAGTTACTAAATATTGACGAGATTTATTTTACTATAGATTTAGAACGATGGTATTACAGAAATTATACGTATCGATTGTCGTGTGATATAATCGAGATGCCGAAACTTTTCCGACCATTTTGCCGTGATACCTATGAATTTATGTTTTTTCAATGACTATTTAAAACTCAAATATTGTAGAACGTTATGAAATATAATTAATAACTCTAATTAAATTGTAAATATCTTTATAGTTTCTTAAGTTTAAATAAGGAAAATATATAAAATTGTCAACGAGAGTGTATTGAACAATATTAATTTCAATAACTCAAGGTGCGATGAAAGTGGATGCGAGAAATAGTGTTTTTGCAGTTTTTATGGCAAAACTTTTTTTGTTCAAAAGAAACAAAATAATTTTCCAGCATAAACATAAAGTTTAATTTTCTTCACACGGTGATATCAATAGTATTGTTTAATGTATAGTACATCAATTGTATCCTGGAATTTAATGTAAACATTTTCTCTTCATTTAAAAAGTATATTATCTACTGCCACTATGCTCATGACAGATATTCAACACATGTTTATATCATCATGTGAATAGAGTTAAACTCTTTGTTTTTACTGAAGCCATATTCTATTTATTTTAACCCCAAAAAAATTTGCCATGAAAACTGAAAAAGCACTGGTCTTTTCTCGCGTCCTCTTACATCACATCTTAATTACATCTTAAAGTAAAAGCATTGGAAGTGACATCGTGAGGAGAAAAAAGACAACAAATTAACATATATATTAAAATAAAAAGCTCTTACTTTATGTTTTCCATATTAGTTTGAAAAATGTTGTTGTATTTTGCTAGTCAAGAAATTTATGTTCGGTTCATAACTTTTATTTGACAACATACAAGATGCATTTAAGTACGAGCAAAGACAATTTATAACCGTTGACTTAGCAAAGTTCATTGTGACATGGCATTGAATTACATAGCTGTCGAAATATTATCGACTTCAAAAAAATAATATCACATTGGAAAAAAGTTTTATTTAATGCTTTATATTTTTCATGCCAGCGTGCCGTGGATTTGCCATCCCTGCTCTAAGGCATGAGTCTCACACGAGATTAGATTGACGGCGAGGGGGAAGTCAGGGTTCGAATCTTGATTGAGTGCACTAAGGGTGGGTTTTCTTATGTAGTTTTTCATTTTTCCTTCCTCACATATTTGGGTAAATTTCCTCATAATTATACCTTCCTCATTCCTACTACATTTAGTGTAAATATGCTGCTAGCCCAGTTGCGAGCCACTAAATAATTTGAAGACATTAAAACCTAACGGGCTATAACTTATAATGTAGCGAATTATACAGTTAAATTGATTTACAAATGTCATTATAAAGTATGTGTGTGTTTATCATTTAAATCGAGGTATAAATCAAGTAGATTCATATTTAAAACGTCTAAGTTTCAGCGTGTCTAGTAAAACTGTAAATGTCTGTTACGAATAGTTTATAATATAGATCTTGGTGCTACGCATTTTACTGGCCTTTAACACATCAGCAAAGTATGTTAACTAAGCTAATATGAGGAGGTTAAATGAAAAAATAACATAATCTACTTGGGAAAAGGATTAAACCCTATATCTGGATAAAACCGATTCCTGTGCACCCATTTAGGATCTAACTCGGTTTCCCCAGATCATAATATCACGTGAGAGCCACTAAACAAACCTGCCGGCAGGAATTGGAAACATGTGAAAGTTTTGGATTATCTGAAGGCCTTGAATAATGTTTATGTTTGGTCTCCACCACTTAATTTGTATATCTTTAAATCGGCTCTTCATATCCAAATGCTGCAGTACTAACCGAATGTAAATATAACTGATGATAGTTCATTGGTTGCCAGCTATATCACACACCATTTCAACACTACCCACCTCTTACCCTCAGCTCTCTTAATTTTATCACCTCATACACTTCACTGAACGAACCGTTTATTACTTGGGGGAAATTCCCTTTTCTTTATTCTTTGAGGAATAAAATATGTGAAACGTCACGAACTTCCCTCTGGAGGTGTCGTAATGACGGTGAAGATTTGTGGCTGAGGTTCTGTCTTTCACCCCAGTGGGAAGAAATATTGTGGGCGAGGGGGCGGGGGAAGAAAGAAGGAGGAAGCCAAATAATGAGCGATAAAATGTGCGTAGGAGGGAAGGTCTCGCGGGACTGTAGGGAAGGATTCAGGGAAAGGATAAAACAGGCATTAAAAGTCAAGATAATGTGACGTCACAGCGCGAAAGGAAGGGTTAACGCCATTCCATTGTCTATTGGGTCACGACAGAGCTCTAAGGGCTGATTTTTAAAAGAGTGCACCCCACACTCACTTTGATATTTACAATTATGTTTATTATAAATTCCCCTTACACTCAATTTTACTATTTGCTCGCTAATAAAGACTTAACCAAAATCAAGATAGTTGTCGTACGGACAGGTAATAAATAAGACGTGGTGCAAAAATAATATTTGAATTGTGACTTTGGATGGAGCGGAAAATGTTAAAATTTTCAATTTATTTTGTTCTTTTTTTGTTTTGTTTTTAAATGGAAGCCTTTAAAGGAACTGTACTTGTTATGTTTAACGAATTACACTATTTCAAATACAGCGTTCACTAATAATTTAGAATTTAAGAAGTCTTAAATAAAAATATGATTATTATTCAGGTTATTGTACGAAGATTGACCGAATGGATGGGTTACATGGGAGGAAATGGCTTATTGCTTATGTCATAGAATGCAAAGTTTAAGGGAGACGTGGACTAGGAAGACAATAAGTTAGTCTGATGAATAATATCAACAACGAAAAAAGGAAATAAAATAAAGTTTTAGGATCTACAAATAATAATTTGCTGATAGGAAATGCTGTAGGACTCAATTTGGACAAAGCAACGGACCTGTCGAAAGACCGAACACAAGAATAGAATTATTATTATTATTAGCACCGCGTCTTACTACCCGTTCGGGCTATACGCACTTACGCTAATGTGTAATGGTAGGGTGATTGTGAGATGAAATGGAGGACCTACAGTTTAACGTGGAATCCGAACCACGGTGGAGGCCTGGCATTCCTCACATTCACAAGATGTCTTGTCAGAGGTGAAGGAAGGGTTTGGTAATCAGATAAATCTGTGCCGGGACCGAGGATTGACAAGAATAGAAGATTGCTTTGGTGTTCTTTCTAGTTTAGCCTGTGTCGTAAGATGATGCAACCCGGCTTACACAACTGAGTGCCATTCAGTATTGCATTCTACCTCACGATGCTAATATTTTAAACGAGTCTCATTTTTTTAAATGGTATATTTGAGGTATTTAACGTGAACTTTCTCAATCAGCTGATTATATCAGAACACGACTTATAAACTAAATTAAATCTGGAACGGACACAACACCAAGCCTCCCGGCCTTTAATTCATCGCTGTTAAAGGGTAAGCCCACATCCAAATAATGATACATTTTTAAAGCCCGGGACCCTTAGCTCAGTAGACAGACACCCACCCTACCAACTGAATTTTAATTTTATTATTTAGCCCCGCGTCTTACTACCCGTTCGGGTTATACGCTTTAAGTACTAGTTACGCTAATGGATTAGGAATTGGGAAGGTTGAATTAGAGGAAGTGAACCCGCATTTGCGTGGAGGGAGAGTAGAAAACCACCCCCAGTTCACCCAACCGAAATTCGAACCTCAATCTCCCCGTCCTCAGCAGTCGAGCTCAACACGACTAGCGCGTTAGCCAACTACGCCACCGAGGCGGGTGCCACCAACTGAATTAAGGGGTAGGACAGCTTTTCAAACGAAGAAAGACAATTTTTGAGATGTCGCCACTGGTTGAAAAATGTACATTGTACACTATGTTAACCCTGAAAGATAGAATGCTTACCCTCTCAGATTACACTATAGTCCTGTATTATAAGCTGATACATAGTGGAACCACCCAGGGTGACTGAGAGGCTGGTCCATTCATTAGGCGAACCTGTCAAGTCAAATACGGCGTAAACATATAATGGGCGTATTCCAAAACATAACACATATTTTTAAACATTAAAACAAATATAATTTAAATTATATAAACTAACAGTTAGTGAAAAATAAATAAACAACAAATAAAGATGTTTTCTAATAATAATATTTTGCCTTAAAAAGATTGATTAATAACGTTAATAGTTTTATGACTTTGTCTATGAATCACTTCGATATTCAATTAAAAGATTTCGAAAATATTAAGAGAAAAGTGAAGAAGGCTTACTTATAAATGTTTTTTCTGTTCGGTATTTTGGCACTATTATTATTATAGTTATTATAATTAATATTATTATTACTATTATTAATAATAATAACGTCATCAATATTATTATTTTTATTTATTGCTTAGCACCGCGTATTACTATCCATTCGGGTTGTACGCCTATGTACTAATTACACTATTGCGGTAGGGATTATGAAGGTTTGATTTAGAGGAATTGTACCCACATTTGCGTGAAGGATGGAAAACCATTTTGGAGAGCCACCCTCAGTAAACCCAACCGGGATTTGTCTTCGGCGGTCTAGTTTATTGCGAGACTAGCGGCTTGGACCATCCGGCCACCGAAACGGATGTACCAAATTATGTGCGAAAACATACCCCGTGATCACGGAGATAAGTAAAGGCGTGGGAATGACCTTTAGACAATGGAGTTTCCAAGAAAATGTATGGGAAGAAAATATGTTACGGATTGAGAAAATGTGAGAGTAGCAAATCCTACACATATGAAGGAAAATAGGTTCATAAAAAATGCAATAAAAATAACATCTATATCATGGGAGATACGTGGGAACCAGGAGGTAAAGTATAAAAGGGAGTTAAGTGTATTATAAAAAATCTGAGCTTTTGTTTATTTAGATACATTTGCAATACAAATGTTATAAAGAGTAGGGTAGTTTAAATAAAATACACCCCTAGCATGAAAGAAGGAAAGAAAAATCTATGTGAAGATTCCGTGTGGAAAACCAACTTTGAATGTACGCGTTCGACCTTCTAGTAAACGGCGACAAACTTACAAAGTAGAACGCGATTTTAACGCCTTCGACGGCGTGTGCACGGTTACGTGTGTGTCTATAGCAAGACTTTAAAAAGATTTAAAAAAAATATAAGTAGATACATAAAGGTAGGTTTAACATTTTGTGTACAGTTATAGAAATATTCAAATCATAACAAGTTTCTAGTAAGAAGAGAATGAGAGAAGAGCGGGCTTACGATAGCGGACGAATAACGGTAGGAAGAAGACAACTAGAAGAGGAGATAGGAAGAACATAACCCGTTAGTAATTTGTGGCCCGAGGCAGTGGGTGTGAGACGAGTTATGTTACGAGTGTATTCCAGTGTAAATATCGGTGGTAAGGAGCCGGGAGGAAGATTTGGAGACTTACAGTAGTAGGTGGATTAAGAAGTTGTTGGAAGCACTGTGAATTCGAAATCACTGCCATCTTTTTTTAAAAACTAAAATTAATAATACTGTGTGTTATAGTCATTAAATTCAATCTCTTTTTCAAATATTTTGTCCTCAACTTTATAGGAAAAACATAAAATAAATTTACTGTAGCTTTTCATACTAAACAATTTAGTTTTCTTATAATCTTAACGCCGGTGACCTGGCGGTCTAGGGGTAAGGTGTCAGACTTCTGTGCTGGCGGCCGGTGTTCAATCCTCGGTCCCGGCACAGATTTACCTGATTACCAAACCCTTCCTTCACCTCTTACAAGACATATTGTGAATGTGAGGAATGCCAGGTCTCCACCGTGGTTCGGATTCCACGTTAAACTGTAGGTCCTCCATTTCATCTCACAATCACCCTACCATTACACATTAGCGTAAGTACGTATAACCCGAACCGGTAGTAAGACGCAATAATAATAATAATAATAATATAACCTTAACCCATTATTAAATGTAGAAATTTTGCTCACAGTACTCTAGAGAATATTGAAACGTAAAATATATTTAATATTGAAATCTCAAAATTTATATGACTCAAGTTTCCCTTATAAAACATTTCTGAATTCGCTTTTTCAAAACAGAATTATAAAAATGCTCGACCAGAATACCATGTTATTTCTTTGAAAAAAAGGAGATATTTTGAAATAGCTTGTTTTAAGCTTTCCCCTATCCGCCCCACATCTTGTATGAAATTCTTACTTTTTTAACAAGCGAAAGCGGGGGAAAACGAAGATAGTTTGACAAAGTTTTTTTTAGATGTTTAAAATAGAAACTATATTGGGCCGGCTTCTTATTGGAGCCGTGGTGTTGACAGTCACCCTTATGAATCAAATAAGAACTGGCAATGTTTAGCGTTTCTAGGGTTGGGGAGACACAAAAGTGAAACTTCTATATAGAGAAAAGTTTATAAAGCTTTAGGACCATTTGACTGGTAAACCAATAGGATAAATTCCCTGTTGATGTATGAGGTAATTTTGTCAATAATGATTAATCTATAAAAATTAGTACAGAAAGCAGTCCTACCATCGCAACGTAATGGTTTCTACGTGAATTTTAGTACAAGATAAAAATAATTAATTTATTTTATTTGAGGTAATTAACGTGCACTCTATAAACCGATTGATTATACCAATACACAAGAACTTCTATTAGCGAGATCGAAAGGGCCTATCAAATTTTGCTGATAAACGTATTTTCACATACCTTTCAAGGTTCTATCACATGCCACAATCGACATGGGACCGAGGGCTTTACTTCCTCTCCGAAGGAAGTTGTGCTACGAATTTTTATCTCTCAATAAAAATCCATTGACCCCGGCTGGGTTTGAACTCACGAACATCGGGTCCTGAGGAAAGCTCTTTTTTCAAAAACCACAGAGATCGGGCATAACGAAATTAAATAATTATTATTATAATACTTAGCACCGCATCTTACTACCCGTTCGGTTTATTCGCGAATAAAATTAAAACTTGTATATAAAGTTCTAGAACTGAACAAATGAATACGTTTGGGTTTATAGAGTCTTGCATAGAGCCTCCGTATTCCTATTTAATATCCATGGTAACAAATTTGGTGTGTACACAGAATCACAATTCTTTGGTACGACGTTGCCTACTTGGAGAATTCGAAGTTATTTTGCGAATCAGGTTGTACCTTAATTTGACGCACCTAAGCGTTCTAATAACTATATCACATAGACGCCAATGTACAAAATAGGAATAGATGGAATAAAATGAGATGTTCAGCCGGGGAGGGCTCTTGCCTATGTGTTGATAACCCTTTCCCTCTTCTTCTGACGAGTTTACACAGTCACCTTAATATTTGCTCCTTAAGCACATTAACTTGCTTTTTAATTTTACCTATTAATTGTTTCCTATTCTAGACAGACATATGCTACCACGGACTCTTTAAATCTATATCTTGTCAGGAATATTCCTACATACTATTTTAGTGACCAAGACAAATAGCCAAAGTTCTAGAGGATTTGTAAAAAGGATGTTTACAAACAAACACTTAAAGATAAAAATAATAATTGTGTGACACTATAGGACTATTTTTAGAATCACCCGCCTCGGTGGCGTAGTTGGCTAACGCACTTGTCGTGTTGAGCTCGACTGCTGAGGACGGGGAGATCGAGGTTCGAATCTCGGTCGGGTGAACTGGGGGTGGTTTTTCCTAAATGGTTTTCCACTCTTCCTCCACGCAAATGCTGTTTCACTTCCTCTGATTCAACCTTCCCAATTCTTAATCCATTAGCGTAATTAGTATTTAAAGCGTATAACCCGAACGGGTAGTAAGACGCGGTGCTAAATATTATTTTTAGAATTGTTTAAGAATTTATAGTTTTGGTTTAAACATTATAATCTTTAAAACTCGCTGAGTGAAACACCACAAACACGGGAAATCCTATATTGACCGGCCGTGACGTCACAGGTAGGTAACAAGACTCCGTATGAATTGAATTAACTTTCCTTTCTGAGGAGTATAGCTACGGACCGTAAAGGAAAACCAATCACTGGTAAACAAATAAATAAACATTGAGGTTCGTACGAAAATAAAAACATTAATAACAAAAAGTGTACCATCACAATTTTCTAAATTTATTCTACTTTAATTTTCCTACCTTTAACGGCAATTCCTAAAAAACTTCACTTAATAAAAGCCATCGTTATTTTAGCTAGAAACAAAAAGTGTTAATAAGATTGTAAGACTTTCGAATGGGGTTGCTAAATTTTCTGAATTCGTTTTATTTCGATGATTTTTATTGTAAAGAGAACTCTATTTTTCCATTGTTTGACACGATATCACGTAATGTCACAAAGTAGGTTACAAGAACAAATAAGGTTAAGGTGTGGATGTAGGAAACGCGATAAAAGGACAGGGTTTTTTTTGCAATTTTTATGGCAAAACATTTTTTTTTTGCAAAAACAAAATATTGCTTCAGTACAAACAAAGAGTTTAATCTCCATAAAATGGTGATATTAACAGTTGATTAAAATTTGTCATGAGCATAGCGTCATTAGATGACAAACCTTTTAAATGAAGAGAGAAAGTTGTCATTAAATTCCAGGACATCCTTGACCAGTATTCAAGAAATTTTGAGGTCACCATACGAAGAAAATTAAGCTCTTTGTTTTACAGAAGCAATGTTTGGTTTATTTAGACCAAAAGAATGAATTGATGTAAAAACTGCAAAAACCCTTACCCTTTCTCGCGTCCTACACTACGACCTTAATAGGACACCATGAGATAGCTCTCCTTGGAACGTAAGCTTCCCGTGGACTGGAGGCAAGAACAAGTATCAGTGCGCGAGTAAATAAGGTCCATAGCTACGAACTTCGTGTATTTCCCCCTCCCAACCGACCTTAGTGAGCGTGCGAGTGACCCAATCAAAGCTAGACAGGTCATAGCATCTTAAAGTTAATATTATCAGTCTTTAAATATCCTAAGATTTTGGGTTGGGACCATCCATAACTTTTTCCCATATGATTTTTTTTATCACACTGTGCATGGCTGGCAAACGCTTATTCATTCTGGGAAATTGTTTAAGAAACATGTAAAATGATCAATGACTTTTGAGAGTCGAAATTTTTGTTTGTTTCTAGATTAGGAAAACTAAACAATGAGTGAGTGACGAAGAGAGACATTTTAAGCTTTCAAGATATTTTTAAAGTAAACATACTAGTCTTTATTTTTAATGAATTTGTTACTAACTTAACTAAGTTTCTCTTTCTGCATTATTCATTTGTCAACAACAACATTTTGATGAGTTTAATAGTTATTTCATTATGAAATTATTACTTTCCAACTTTGTTGGCTTTTTCAAAATATTTCAGTGGTAGTACCGCTACTTTTTAAAGTAGAATACAGGAAACCACCCCACTATGGAAGGTCTGGTCGCAGCTGTATCGTCTAGGCGTTATCCGTGAGGTGAGACGGGCTCGAGGTCTAAGTATACAGATTTCCGGGGCTTGAAGTATACACCTCAGGTCTAAGTATACAGATTTCCGGGGCTTGAAGTATACACCCAGGTCTAAGTATACAGATTTCCGGGGCTTGAAGTATACACCCATGTAACCAGACTGTTATTCGCAGGTGTTTAATGGAAGTTGGGTTATTGACCTTCGAGCCGCCCATTCCCAAGGGAATACTATATCTGACCCAACCAAACGGCAGTAATTAGAGTGAATGGAAATGAAGATCTCTCCCAAATAATAAAAGGTGTGAAGCAAGGATGCAACCTTTCTTCATTAATATTCAATGCTTACATAGAAGGAGAATTTAATTAAATGAAAGAGAGAGTTAGAGCTAGAGGGAGAATTGGAGGAAATATGAGCATATTTCGATCCACTGATGACATATGTGCAGATACCAAGTAGCACACAATTTTTTATCTAAGTTCTGGATAAAATATGAGAGCTAACCTGAATAAAACAAAGGGGATGTTAGTTGAAAGGAAAACACCACAAGAGATAAGGAAAAATGGCAAAAGCAAGAAGGAGATAGTGAGCATGATAGCACAAGGAGGGAAGCCCTTCAAAAAAAAAACAAGAAAGCTCTACTTACATACATCTAATAGCATCGAAATATAAATTTTAAAAAAATCCATATTTTTATCACCCCCTCCCCAAAAAACGGATTCAACAGATAACCTATAGGCAAAAATATAGCTATTGAATCGACATAAAGCCTACAAGAAGAAAGGTACCAGCTTAACAGATAAGACCTTCAATTAAATTCTTCACATTCTCTATTTAGTTATTTTACCATATCAAATCTTAATAACATTATAATAATACAATTTCACTACTTATAATATCGATAATGTAATGTATTAAAGAGATTCTATGTTATCACATTATCGAATTTAATTATATGTGTTCCTAATCATTTATTCCTCCACAAATTTTGTATTTAAGCTTGAAAGTGTTGATCAACCTTTTCATATTTTGATTTGTTTGACCATTTTAAGTAATTATTGTAATTTTAGTTACAGTTTTGTGAATATAGTCTCAATTCAATCAACATTCATTTAAAGTTTCAAATGGTTACATCGTTATATTATATATAAAATAGTTTTACAATATTTGTCATTGCATTCTACTACTCGTTCACAAATACATTTTTTCACTTGCCCTCATATAATTACTCTCAAATTAAGTACTTAAAATATTAATATCCTTTTAAATATACTTAACATTTCTTACGAACCTAATGATTGCTGAATTTAAAGTATTACTTTACAAAATAAGCTAAACATTCATAAAACTGCTCTTTCTTACGCATTATACATATCTACAATACATATTTAGATAATTTAAATAGCTAATAACCAATACAGTCGTTACATTTTACAAATCAAAAGTAAATAGAAAAAAAAATTAAAGCTGTAGAGGTCTGATGAAAGTTCAGACAAATATTAGAATTATCCGCAAGAAAATATCCCATGCCCTAATATTTCTTTAAATCATGAATAACTGATTATTATTATTTATTTCTATTTATTTTACTATTTGTCCGAACTATCGTCACATTTACACTAATATGGTAGCAATGAGAAAGTTAAACTCTAACTGATAACTTACGGGATTCGTGTGGATGGAGAGTGATAACCTGTTTAGGAAAAACCACCCGGCCAAAAGTCGAACCCCTAACTCCCCGTCAGCGGCAAACAAGACTAGATGGTTTAATAATGTTCATAATTTTGTTGTTACGGAATTATTTGAATTAAAATATTTAAGAAGGAAAACTTTGAATTTTATATATGCTAGTAACTTGTTTTGTGTGAACAACTCCACATCAAGTAGCCATATTATGATGTATTGATAAAATTGATATTAATAACAGTATTATTAACTATTATTGTTATTAATATTAATGTTATCAATACATCATATGACTACGTGATGTGGAGTTGTTCACACAAAACATCAAGTTTCTGGCATATGTAGAATTCAGAATTGTCCTGCTTGAATATTTTATTTTAAGACTAGATGATCTTGACATTTAGACCACGTGGCCACTTGTATGAGTAGTTTAGGGGTGTATATAGCTGATGCTTTTATCAACTATGGAACAATACACAAATATTTTTAACATTTGAAGCCTCAATAAACATTTTCATCAAAATAAATGTATATAATATATATAAATGTTATGCTATAGAAACCCGACCACTTTGTCTTGAAATATAACTAATTGTTCCCAAGAAAGTCGCGCAAGTTTAAAAACCACTGCTAACTGAATAAAAAACTTTGACTATTGGGTCCATTGTCAACGAAATTCTCACCTGTTGCGCCGTATTATATTATCGGATACTCATTGCAAGATACTTTTAAGGTGGGATGAGAAGAAGCGCGAGCTTAGGTCAGTATTTTGGCAATTTTTATAACAAATACCCTTTTAGATCTAAATGCATAAATAAAATATGTCTTCAGTCTTTAACTTTAATTTTCTACACGTAGGGGGTCTATTAATATCAATCGTTCTTTAAGATTTGTCGGGGGTATAGCAAAATTTTAACATAACTCTTTATTTAGGTTTAAAATGTTTATGTTAAAATTATGTGTGATGTCCAAGACCAATATTCATTAATTTTTTAGACTACTAAGTGTAGAAAATTAACCTAAAATTATCTACTGAAGCCACTTTTTTCCCCAAAAGTTTCGTGTTTTAAAAAAGACTAAAGTTACGAACCCAAACTTGCTTTCAATAAAAGCAATATATATAAATTTAGTACAATCAACACCGGCGATAATTGCAACCCCCCGAAATTTTATGAACCGAATAAATAGGGCTTTATTTATTGTTAAAACAATATTAAAATTAAGATAAAAGTACAAATTAGGGGGCTATGTTACCATAAAAAAAACACTTCAGATTGCTTCTAGAGGTGTTTAATATTTAGAATTTAACTTTCGGCAATTGGGGCGTGTGCCCACCAACCCCCCTGGATGGCTGGTGGCGGGAAGGCCATGGTTTAAATATCAGCTGGGTGCCCTATGGTTTTTTACGACCTCTTCAAGCTAATGCTGTTACACTTCTTCTAGACGACCGTATCCATCTCTCATCAATAGTCATGGTGCTAAAATTATGAGCTAAACATTCAGATCAAAAATGAATTTAGTAATCCCGATCGGGATTCGGGCTACAACCTCTTTATCATCGGAAATCTAGATTAGGTGAGACTATCGACATTTAGCGCGTGCCCACTCATAAAAGGAAGTTGTCTTCTGGGCGTCAATTTATCACTGTCAAATGGTAAGCTACACTTTCAGATTTTTTTTTTTTTTTTGCT
>CABFVX010000724.1:0-55535 GCA_902151425.1 Timema shepardi | reverse complement strand
TTTTTTTGCTATGCTAGAAATAAGGGCCAGTTTCATAGTCAAATTTAGTACGCCTCAAGTGCGGCGCTACACTAAGTACAAGACGACACCCACCTAAACCAGAATGGAATGGGCCGTTCTCACATAGGAAACTGGCCCATTCCATTCGAGTTTAGGTATATGTCGTCATGAACTTAGTGTAGCGCCGCACTTGAGGCGTACTAAATTTGACTATGAAACTGGCCCTAAAACCTAGTACTCTTAATACAGCAAAGAAATGCGTTATCAGCTAAGATAGGGTGTCAGATAACTAGTTCTTATTTTTATTAATTCTTAAGTCATTTTAACACACTCCGATAGTTAGCTTGTGACCTCCCGGAGTTCGAACTAGGGATGTTGATGATGCAGGAGTGAAATTTGCATCTGCGATATTTGTGCGGTGTTTACAAATCCATCGTCTCGTCCCCGGTCGTTTCGTACTCAACGAGAGTCTACCCTCTATCCACCAGTGGGGTGGTCTGGTCGAATTATTGAATTGGTGGCGGTGATTCTGGTTCAGCCGATTTGGCACACATCCAGAGACAGAAACTACCGAGCCATTCTCTTCTCTCTCTACTGTTTTATACTCCTTATTTTATTACACCTCCTATTCTTTCTGTTTCTTTGCTATCTCTGTGACGCTGAGCCGCGCGCACAAGAGAAACATTGGTTGGGAGGGTTGGAGGGGAGAGCTGGCCACCATATGACGTCACATGCTTTCGCCCAGCTGGCGCCAGAGGGGTGTCCGCACAAGGGTGTTTTTATACCGTAGTCAAGGCTGTAAGAATTGCAGATACTCTTTTAAATATAAAAGCCCGCATTAGTATCAAGCTCGTATAGTCGGTTACATTTCTGAGGGTTTACAAAATATTGGTTCTGTCAATTTAGAACATTAGTGCTCTAATTGAAAATTCTTACCTTGGTGAAACCTGCAAAACATATGAGGAACAATCAAGTAACACAAAAATGGGTAGCTTATAACCTTAATGGGTAGTAAGACGCGGTGCTTAGTAAAAAAGTTGGTGAAAGACAGGATTGAAATTTTCCAGGAGTTTAATATTGCTAGCACTACATATATTATTTAATCTTACTAAAAAAGAGATTTTTGAGCAGAGTTTAATTATTCAAATAATTCCTTTGTTAATAATCCTTATTTTATTTTAAATAACACATTACTAATTACTGAACCAGCCTCTCACCTTCTTAAGGGGCGCGAAAATTCGAATTTTTATAAGAAATGAAAACCGGAGGTAGTGAACGGCCGTTCGTAATTCGATTGCCAATTTTTTGTAATGTTTAGAAGTTAATTAGGATATTACAAAGTCATTCCAACGCTGTATACTCACCAAATTTCTTTTATTATCTATTTATTTCCGTGCCTGCAATTTGCGATTCGACCCACTAAATTTGCTGCCCTGGGCTATGTAACCCACTAAGTCCATATGTAAATCCGTCCCTGGGTGGTGAGGGTCAAATGTTTATTCAGCTAATTAGTAATTATTTAGTTTAGAAACTACAGGGGCAGGGAAAAACCAGTATGGCTAGTTCAACAACCATTTCTAAATGTGTTTTAACCTTAAAATGTATTTTTATATTTTTTTTAACGTTTTTATTTGCTATAAAATATGTTTAAAACGATGAAATTAGATTCAAAGTTGTTGTTTTCAAATTGTTAAATGTTTTGATATTTGACATAATATTTTATAGACAAAAGTGAGAAAAAAATTTCTTCTAGATACAGTTACTATCATGACATATATGATACATCTTATTAGGTTTTACATTGAATATAGTCGTTGGATTAGTTGTTATGGTTAATTTCTTGGTCGCAAAATATTGTTTTGGTCTTCGAGCCGTTAGAACGTGTTGTTTTATTTGCCACCACGTCTTACAATTCGTTCAGGTTGTACACATTTGAACTAATTCCGCTAACGTGTTAGGCATGAGAAAGGTTTAATTTCAAGGACCTTTACCCGCATTTTCGTGGAGGGATAAGAGAAAAAACTTTAGGAAAAACAACATTCATTACACCCGATTGAGATGTTAACCCCGGTCTCCAGATCATCGGCAGTTCAGTCTCTAGAAATAATGACGTCTTAGACTACGCAGCCACCGAAGGAGGTTTACCGGAAATTGATCCTGACAGGTTACAATGAGTGGTTTTATTTCAGCATAGCAATCCCATTGACAGGTGAATGGTGGTAAATTTATTTAGAAAATTACCCTCCCTACCTTTTTCTCTTAGATGAGATAGTTGAAGTCGATGATAGTCATTTCTGGTACTAGAGCATGTTAATAAATACATTTAAAAACATAAATTGTTCAGTCTTAGGTTAAGTTTGATTTCATTAATTACTAGCCGCATAGTCTAAGGAAGCTGTAGTACACGGCCCGCGGGTCATATCCGGCTCACCGATTGAATTATTAATCTGGACAGTAATAAAGTATCAAAGAAACAATTATTATTGCTTTCATAAAAATAGACTGAAAACTAATTACTATCTAAGAGATATAAAGTTGAAATTTTTTGACCGATATTTTGTTCAAGCCAGCCCACCAATTTTTTTTAAAGTCATATGGCTCACGTTATCAAAAAGGTTGCTGACCCCTGGTGTAAGGCGTCACTTTCGTGTTAGACTGATTGCCGACGATGAAGAGATCCGAGTTCTAAACTCGGTAGGGGGATGGTTTTTTCTAAACTGTTTTCCTATCTCCCTCCATACAAATGCAGGTACTTTTCCTCTACATCCAACCCAGCTCATATATGTGTATAGCCCTAACGGTTTGTAAGATGTGGTGCTCAAACTTTTTTTATTACTACCCCTCGTATCAAAAACTGAACTTTTATATCCTACTTCTGACATGAGAATTTCAAGTTTTACGTGTTTTCTAAAAGAAAAACTGTCACGTTGATGTTCCAGAAATATTTCCATCTTTTCGTTCCGTCAGTGCAAATGGATTTGAGCCGCTGCGTGCAAGTTTTTGCGCGTGCCCAACTCTGCGCTATATAGGTCAACCGCTCCTGTGCCCGATACACAGGTCGACGACCCTGTCTTGGTTACCGCGTGCACACGTAGGGAGACTCCCGAGTCAAACTAGTCGTTGGTTCGAGTCGAGTAGGATGTGTAGGGAATATTCTAGAACAGGGGGTTACAACATAAAAAGTGACCTTGGGACACAATTGAATCCACGAGTTTAATGGGATCATAATCGGCTAATTTATGCATAAATGAGAACAGGTATTTAATTGTGAATGAAATAATATGTGCTGATTTAAATATGTTTAGTTACATACTAGACAAATTTTATGACTAAAATATACTATTTTTGGAACGTCTCTATATTATAGTAGATACAAGGAGGAAATTAAACAAGAACATCAGATGGAGCTTACATGGATTTTTCCCACGCAAGTCAAAACTTTCCGCTTCTCGGCTAAAAACATCAATTATACCACAGTTAATTACTTTTCCAAGAAACTTCTTGGACCGTCAAAAAAAAGACATCGTGTTATGCAAGTTGGAAACTCCTTTTATAGATAAATGAGCCTTTGCGTCACGAGGTTAGGACTTTGGCGTCTGCATTTGCCCGCAAATATTTGAGTATCATTTGCTCAACGTCTTAGTATCTGTCCAGGCTATCCTCCTTTAATTACGCTAATGGGGTTGACTGAGGAGGGTAGCATTCTACGGAAAACGTACTCGGCTGAGATATGAACTCCGACCTCCCCGTCACAAACAAACCAGACGAGAGCAGACTGACGTATTTGTCCACATGCCCACTGGTGCTGGTATATGATTACTTTCATGCGCTCTAAGCACCGACAATGGCAACCTAGCTAACAGCCTCGGACATGTTCAAGAGTGTTGTAGAATTGTTCCTCAGAGGGACTTCACATCGAATCCCGTTGAGAAAGAAATCTATTTTTTATATAGTGTTCACTTTAAGTAAAGCTTTTGGTTATTATACTTCTAATTGTCTTACTGCACGTGTAAAAACTTTTTTTTTTAAACCAACTTAGGGAAGCAAAATAAGGCGATAGAATATGATAAAACAAGTATACCATGGTATTGGAAGTCCCTCAAGATCAAATTCAAGACTTTAAAGGTGACCTGGTGGTCTAGGGGTAAGGTGTCAGACTTCTATGCTGGCGGCCGGGGTTCAATCCTCGGTCCCGGCACAGATTTCAAGACATCTTGTGAATGTGAGGAATGCCAGGCCTCCACCGTGGTTCGGATTCCACGTTAAACTGTAGGTCCTTCATTTCATCTCAGAATCACCCTACCACTACACATTAGCGTAAGTGCGTATAACCTGAATGGGTAGTAAGATGCGGTGCTAATAATAATAATAATAATAATAATAATACTTTAAAACCAGAGTTAGATCTACCAACCACTAACTTAAAGTTATATTCACAAATTATAAATAAATAGGTCAATGGAAATCTTCACCCAGACCAGCCACCCCATTAATCTTCCTGTTCTTTTAATTTTCAATATTTGGCTATACAACTTGATAGATAAACGAAGGACATTATTTGAGTAAAACAATTGTGACAGTCTTACACTACAACCTATTAAGATTTATTATCATGACCCTGCCTACCATGGTCTCAACATATAATTTATAACAGTGTATACCCGTAATTATTCAGTAAAATAACTTGAGACACTGACATATAGTTACAATTTAGTTAGTGATGAAGGCATCTAACAGCTACAGGCGTTACTGAATTTTCGTAAATTCATACGTAAAGTCCTATGATATGCAGCTGTAACTTCTGATATATATATATATTATCAATACAAAAAAATAGCATTAATTTAATAGTAGAATACTATCAACACTGAGTGCAAAAAAATATAATTGTAGTTTCTAAATATTTATTCTTACAGATTTCAACCATAGTATTCATTATTATAGTCCCAAATTTGTAATATATCTCTGTAACTCGTCTCTTTGGTGTATTAAGGGTACTCGGTTCGATTCCTAATATAGCAAAAAAAAAACTATCACGTATGAAATTGTAGCTTACCATTTGATAGTGATAAATTGGCAGCCAGACGACTTCCCTTTTACGAGTGGGCACGCGGCAAAAGTCGCTAGTCTCATCTAGTCTTGATTTCCGATGACGAAGAGTTGGAGCCCAAATCCCGATCGGATGTATCGAGTTGTTTTCCATCAATAGTTTCCTACTTTCTCTCTTTCTCTGTCGCTCTACCTCTTTCTTTCTTTCTCTCTCTCTCTACTCGCCAATCCTCTAAAGGTTACTCTACTCGTCTTTACCTCATAAGTGCATTATATGTGGATAGGCCGGATGGGTGGTAAGACGTGGAGCACGTGAAAGAAATCCTTGAATTGATGAGTGAATCACACAGCTCTATGTATAATCCATGATAACGTAATTGTGTTTTCACTCATCCTTTGCACACTATACACCTTTCTAATTCTTTCCGGCTCCCACCTACGCGTCCGTTTGCTCTCGCGAGGCTCAGTTTGACACCGTTACAGATCCACTGCTTCACAGATCAATTTTGGAAGCGCCAGGGATCGAACCCGGGATCTCTGGATCTGTAGCCAGAAACTGTAACCACTAGAGAACAGAGGCGATCACTTTTTGTTAGACAAGGCCCCAAAAATAGTTGAATTTGAAGGGGAAATATGTGCAATGTTTGTCAGCACATACGTATGTTAACAGTTGGAACCAAAACACCTGAGATATCGCTGCTTACGGACTACGGACACACATTGGCTAACATTTTGTTTAAAAGACTTTGGCCTAGTAGTCAAAGCCCGACATTAACACCATTGTTGAAAATAAAAGGTTTAGGAATGTTTAATACAAAATATTGGGCTAGTTTTATTGTTTAAATAGGACACCTACGCTTTTTTTTAAATAATAAGATACTATGTTTATTTTTAACTAAGATAATGACAATACAGATTGTCTTTATGATCAAACGAGTTTTACACGCCTGCAGTAATGGATTCTTTAGTTTTCTAACTCTTCTCCACCCCCAGGGAGCAACAAGGTCATGCAGAGGAGGTGAGTGTAGAAGGAGCAATGACTTTTTTCCCCCCTAAACGTATACTACCAGGGTTTTGTCCTCTAAACTTCATTCACGGTAGGAGTTTACCTCTGAAAGGTCTTTTTTCCTACCAATATCCTATTATATAATAGATTTCTGGTAGGGAAAAAGGCCTTTCAGAGGTAAACTCCTACCGTGAACGAACTTTAGACATTCCTGGTTTTCCTGGCAGTGGCGGATATGTAACCATCCTCTGATGTTAAGAGTTCCATGTAGGTGCGGTTAATTAGCCACGATAAGATGTGATTATGAATATGATTATTATGAGATGACAGTAGAAGTTTCAAACCCAATTTAAAGCAGATCATGGCGACCATAAGGAACATTTCCCCTTCTGGAAAAATGCCGGGGATCGAACCCGGGACCTCTGGATCTGTGGTCAGGAATGCTGACCACTAGACCAAGAGGCCGGAAAAATACTTGTTGACTGTCACTCTTGTTTACACGGAGCTCCGTGCCCTGTGGATCACAAGTGAAAGCATGAGAGGATGATTGTGTTGTTTGGCGGATGGATACTGGGAGACGGGATAGAATGGGGGCGAGTCTAGTATTTTATAATATTGTGTTTTTATAATTGCTTCCATCTGTGGGCACGTGGGCTAAATGCTGTTCTTATTTATCTAATCTCAGCAGAGTGTACTAAGAAATTATTTTCTTAAAATGATTTCCTTCTCCGCCATGTAAATGTGAGTACTTTCCTATAAAGTATATTCCTACTTACTTCTATCCCAACGGCTTGATTTAAAATCGTATAGCCCGGACGGGTACTAAGCCACGGCACCATAAAAGTGTTTTTAAAATTTTGATAACGTTCTCTATTTGTTTATTTTTCCGTGAAAGTTGTGTTGAGAAGGAGCGCTTGTCGGACGTTTGAGGTTTTCCCATGGTCAGCCATGTTTTATACCCAATCACTATCCGAATTGATGGGGTGCTGATGGTGGAAACTAGACGCGGAGGGAATGTTGGTTGCTGTGGTCCTGAGGTCTTAGTGTTGAGCCTCGAAGGTAACTCATGCTGTTTCTACTGTTTTCAAAAAAAGCGAATCGCATGACCATGTGACATAGAAGGTCATGGTTTCGACTTCCGGGGGAGGCCCTCAAGCGTCATGACACCGTGGGTGAGAGAGGACGATAACAGTGTGGGTGAGTGAGGGAGATGTGGGAGGGTAAAAGTGGGAGAGAAAGGCGGCTAAAGGGGAATGGACGCGTACTCATCGATCCGAAGTGTGGGAAGTTTAAATCCTAGTCGAAAAGCCACTTTCTCTGGTTTACAGCATTAAGTGGACTGTGGTCTGAAGATCATTGGACAGACAGCGATGAACACAAGGATTCCAAAATTACGGCCGTCGGATGAAAAGCTACGGCTGACATGCAGGAACTTTCAATCAGCTTACGGTTGCTCAAGTGCACCATGTAGGACGCTCAGGAAAATAATCCTACCAACATTGATTGATAATGTAAGCTTACTCACCCACTGGACAGATTATGTGATCTAGTGGTTATTAGAGTTCCTGCAATAGATTCAGAGGTCCCGGTTTCGATCCTCAGCGCATAAAGAATTTTTTTATGAAACAGTGGGCTTTGATCGGGGTCAAACCCAACCTCGCGAGGACAAATGAGGAGCTACTTGAATAAATAGGTAGCTCCTCCGGTATATAAAGGTGATACTAACAGCCAGAGGGGTGGTTGTGCTGGCTACATGACATCCTCTGTCTGCAAATGTTCTCTTTTATACTACTTGTTCGAGCTATCCGCATTACTACACTAATGAGTCGGTAATGAAGAAGATTGAATATTTTGATGAAGTATACCCTTATTTCCGCGGATAAAGAGTGGTGAACCATTTAAGAAAACCACCTTAACACACCCGGCTAGGATTCGATCCCCCGTCACCTTGAAACTAAACGAGAGGAGACTGATGCCTTTGTCCTCGTATTCACCGGTTACGATGACCCCTTAACGTTTAAGAATTATATTTTTTTCTCGGCTACATGTTGTGATCACTCCCCAGCTTAATACTCAGATTGAGAAGTCACTTTTTACATTAAAACTAATAATAACAGGCATTTATCTCTGATCGACTATATTAAAATGGTGTCCCCCCTCGGTCGTCTTGAAATAAAGTGTTCGCCTCAGGACCCGATGTTCTTGGGCTCAAACCCAGCCGGGGTCGACGAATTTTTCTTGAGCGATAAAAATTATAAAAAATCGTAGCACAACTTCCTTCGGATATGAAGTAAAGTCGTCAGTCCCATGTCGAGTGTGGCAGGTGATAGAACCCTGGAAGGTATGTGAAAATACCTTATCCGCCAAAATTGATGGGCCCTTTCCCTCTCGCTCATAGAAATTATCGTGTGCCAATATAATCAGTTGGTTCAGAAAGTACACTTTAAATACATCAAATAAATAAACACTAAATTAGTGGCAGACCCCTTAGTAATGTTAATGTTTATTTGGTAAGGAATATTAAATGAAAAGGTAATATCTTCTTGATTATTAATTTTTATTCCCTTAAAATAAAATAAGGAGAAGGGAATAATAATTAAGAAACCAAAAATATATTACCTTTTCAAATGTTAAGTTATTGAAATATTCCCCGACCTCTCTTTCTCCTCTTTCCATACAGAAGATTAGCCACTAGTTGACTCGGGTACTTTATCTTGGTTTTCAACCCTACACCCTCCTATGCTCATCTAGTTTGGTTTCCTGGTGACGGCGAAGTCAAGGTTATAGCCCCAGACGGGTAGATTTTACTAAATTATGTCCCACTCTCCCTCCACGAAAATGCGGGTACATTTACTTTAATTAATACTTGCCTCATCCTTACCTCAGAGTTTTTGAGCTCTTATCATGTTTCACGTCATTTTATGGTAATTTTAAAGCATTTAATGTTTTTACTAATGCATTTTATGTGGTTCCGCCATATTTTCTATTGAAGGGTTTTGGTGGAAATAATTTTTTTTTAATTACAAACTTTTTTTGTAGTCAACATTGGTATAGTTTACGGTACTACTAGCCAGGCCTCCACCGTGGTTCGGATTCCACGTTAAACTGTAGGTCCTCCATTTCATCTCATCAATCACCCTACCATTACACATTAGCGTAAGTGCGTATAACCCGAACGGGTAGTAAGACGCGGTGCTAATAATAATAATACTATACTACTAGTGTGTTTTTATAAGGAACGACACTATCTATCAAACATAACATCTGCAAATAATATGCATTGACGTATGAATACATAAAAGTAGATCAAGTAACGTTTCTGACAGTGATATAAGGTTCTTCAAAATGAAAATTGGACTGTTTCTACCTTAGTTCAAAGCGTGTTAACTTTTTTTTTTTGTTCGAATATATTTCACTCAAACTTGTGCCTACCAGAAAGAATAAATATAAGAATTAAAATCATCCGTACTATTAATTGAGTTGCACCCACATAGATGTTCACACGATCTAAGGCGTTAAATTCACAATAGACTGGATTTCCTATGACGGGAAGGTCGATTTTTACTGGTAGAGGGTGTGGGGGCGATTGATAGCGGGCAGGGGAGTTCCACATGTATCTTAGCGATATAATTTTATCATCCTCTCTTCACGCAATGTGGGTGCATTTCCTCTAAATTACCCTCCAAATACCCGTCTCTTAGTCGTTGATAGCCTTGGCGTTAAGCGTAGGCTACTAATAATATGTTGAGTTGCTTTCTGTGCGGGCTATTAACATGTCTTATTACCACCCATATAAATAACTGTATAGATCTGTAACAGGAAATTACACCATTATAATTATGAAACTGCATTTAAAATATAGGCTTTTAATTTATACAAAGACGGTATTCATCTCTCCACGTCCAGTTTAGTTAATCTGATGTGCTATTTACGTTAGACCTGCTGATGACGGAGAGATCAGGCTTTGAATACCAGTCGGGTCTACTGAGGGTAGATTTTTTATAAATGGTTTCTAACTCTCCATCCACGCAAATGCGGGTATATTACCTCTAAAATGCTTCCTTCCTCATCCCTACCCCATTAGAGTAATTATCATAGTATCCGTATAATCTGAACAGGTAGTAAGATGCGGTGATATGTATATATATAGGTCAGTGAAGCTCCTCCCCCCTCCATTCTCCTCTGCCCCCCCTCCTCCGCTTGATTGCATGTTCATGTTGAACGAAGCTACGCAGCCGTGTTCACTACAACACCAATGCCGAGTTACTGCGTTTGAGTGAAATCGTTTTTTTGAATTTTGATAGCCTGCCGGTACCGAGGGTTTATTAAAATTTCAATGGCAACATGTGGTGGGCAGGCTGAGAGTTATGGGTAGACCTCCTACCCACTCCTCCCTATACCCCAGCCCTCTATCGATATTTTTTTTATACTTATTTTTCCGATAAGGTCGAGCTGTGAGTGTACCTCTCCCGAAACATTCTCTCTCGCGAGCAATGAATATGTCACGAGGAAGTTGCAACTTTTTTTTATTATATCTTTTTTTTTAAGTTGCATAAATCAAAGTATATAGTGAAAAGGTACATTTGAAATGATTTTAAATATTTATGAGTTGAGACATTTCCACGGAAAATAAAATAAATAAATAAATGATATGATGTACCCTACATACTTTCTCTCTCTTTGATCTTAAAATATACATTTTCTAAAAGCTCATAATATTTGAGAATCAAAATAATATACATTGTTGCATAAGTACTTCACCAAAAAGCATAAGTGAAATAATACACAATGTTACAGAAACATTGGTTGAAGAGGAGCCAATCAATTTCATATTATAAACTTCGCCATAATAATATATGTTTGCTCATAGGTCAGAAACTATTGGTTATATAAAAGTATATTTCACTCAAAAGAGTGTTATACTTAATAGTACTACAGCTCTATAATTATAATTTATTTCATATCTCAAATAGTTTTGTATAGTTTCCTCATTCATTTTCAAGGCAAAATGAAAATTGCCATTTTGTTCGTAGTGTTGAACATTGTCTAGATACCAAATTAAATCAAAATCGTGAGAGCAGATTTTGAGAAAATACACTTTTTTATTTTTATCTTTCAGTAAAATAGCATTAATTATTAGGGTTGTAAATCTAGCTTTAAAAACTCCTTAGGGGAACCTAATGGAAACCCTAGATACCAAGTTTTGGCCCGATCTGTATAATGGTTTCAGCTCTAGACCGAGCTAGAGGCAGACAAAGAGAGAAACATACTGCATCGCGGAAACCACTTTTCGGTTTCAGTCGGCCCATGAAACGTCGATATTTATCAATATCTCGAGTTCGATTTTTTTTTTTTTTTACAATCACAATACTTTTTTCTTCAAGGGGTCAAGAGAAAGTAAAAATAACATTATATCTTTATTAACTGTGACTTTCATCGCTTTTAAATATTTTATACGATCAAGAAAACTAAATCTGTAATTTGTAGAGACAGATTTAATTGTTTTCCTCGATTAACCGTCACACACCTTATACCCCTTGTCGCTGAGAATGGGGCCACGCCTTTATATCCTTGGAGGAAAGCGACAAAAAAACAAGTGTAATAGGTGTAAGGTGGTTTTTTGCGTGCATCTTTAATCATTTAATCCCCCTTTTTATTAATAATTAAATTATTTCTTCCTTGCTCTTAACCAGCCATGCCTTCTTAATCATCTGACCTTCCCTGTATTATTTCCCCCTTTCTTTTGTTGACTTAAAACATATGTTGTATTTGTGGAGATTATGTTTAATGCATTTATGTTAACTCATCTTTAACCATTAATAAATAATAAATTTAATGTGTGATTAAATTTATTTTAATCATTAGTTAGAATAGAATGTCAATGTGCACTGTTTACTCTTAAATATATCAGTCTTACCTTGACGAACTACACTATGACCCTATCTTTTAATCTACGCCATAGTGGAACCACGCAAGGTAATCTGGCCACCTTTCACGGTGAATGAAGGTTACATTATTAGGATAGTTTAGAATTTTGAAATATTTAGTTTTGACAATGCTAAAACGAATGATACATAGCTCGGAATTAATAATTCCATCAGAAATATTATTATTATTATTATTATTATTATTATTATTATTATTATTAGCACCGCGTCTTACTACCCGTTCGGGTTATACGCACTTACGCTAATGTGCAATGGTAGGGTGATTGTGAGATGAAATGGAGGACCTACAGTTTAACGTGGAATCCGAACCACGGTGGAGGCCTGGCATTCCCCACATTCACAAGATGTCTTGTCAGAGGTGAAGGAAGGGTTTGGTAATCAGATAAATCTGTGCCGGGACCGAGGATTGAACCCCGGACGCCAGCATAGAAGTCTGACACCTTACCCCTAGACCACATCAGAAATAATTAAGGTGACTAATATTATTGAGCTTTTCGCAATCCTCGAGTTATTTGCGGCATCAAAGATGTTTAAAACATTCGACTTTAATTTTATTCATCAACTAGACCATGGGTTTCCAACTTAAAAGTGTCCGAAGGTAATAATTAACTTTAAGAGTTTAGTAGCAGTCCTAATTAATTAAAATTGGCTAATTTTTGTATTTAATTGTGAATGAAATAAGTTAATAAGTGTTAATTTAAACACGCCTAATTAAATATTTAACGAATTTTCTGACTAAAATATACTATTTTTGAAACGTCATTATATCACATCAAATGCAAGGAAGAAATCAAACATGAACATCAGATAGAGCTTTAATGAATTTTTCCCACGCAAGTCAAAACTTTCCGTTCCTCGGCTAAAACGTAAATTACTTTACCACCAATTGGAAGCACCTGATCTAGACATAGTTTGCGAACAGTAGTTCTATTTTGACATAAGTTGATTATAATAATAATAATAATATTCATAGTATTTATGGGTAAATGGATTAGTTTATACAATAGTGGATGAATTTTAAAAGAGAAAAATCATATTCTGAAGGGAATAGTGCCTGAAAAAAATGGGTAACCAATAGAATCAAGTATAGCCATTGTGTATAGATGCAAACCTGTACATTTAAATCATTTACACTCGGTAGCATAAAATGCTGACATCGAGTCATCGTTTGCCATGGTTTTAATAGCTTTATTTTTCTTACTATCTGTCCAGGCTACCCGCAATGGTGAACACACATTCTAACAAGTCATTCTCGTATTAAATTGGATTGCTGGTGACGAGAATATTATGGTTCGAATCCCGGTCTGGTTTACTAAAGGTGATTTTCCTACCCAATTACCATGATGTACGAAAATAGTTCAAACTATTTCTATGATGTAGTCGAAAAAATAATAAAATTAATGAGGTAGGGATCATAATGGAATTTAGAGGAAAAATAATAGCATTTGAGTATATGGAGTGTGGTAAGAGATTTAATTAAATCTATTCAGTACACTTCACTGAGATTGGATCTAACTCCCCACCATTGAAAAACCAGATAGATAAGCCCAAAGTAGATTAAGTCCACATGTTCACCAGCGCGGGTCATCAAGTAGCTGACGAACTGATATTTTTTCATACACTCCGTCTTAAATTATACATAATACAGTACTCAGAGCACGGGACGAACGTGGATAGCTCAGTGGTAGAGAGAACATCGGTGCCAGAAACACTGAGTTCGAGTTCCATGCCCAAGTGTCATTTTTAAATATGTATTACTCACTTCGGTAGCCGCATGGTCTAAGGCGTCACTCTCGCAATATATTAGACTCCCGATGACGGGTAGATCGGGGTTCAAATCCCGGTCGGATACACCGAGGGTAGTTTTCCTAAATGGCTATCCACTATCCCTTCAAGCAAATGCTAAATTAAACCTTCCTCGTATTTAACTCCCTAGAGTAATTAGTACATCTGCGTACAACCCAATTGGATAGTAAGACGTGGTGCTTGGGGAAAAAAAGTTTAGAATACTAAACGATTCCCCACTTGCAAACTAAATAGCTAATAAAAAATACCACCACACGTCATACACACTCCATTCGACTGCCTTGGCTCAATGAATGAAGGTAGAATTCAAATCGAAATGTTCCGTGACTATGTTGATGAATGACCATGTCCTATATACATAGATTAGTATTAATGTTCTGGTAGAAGTTGAGGTTCAATGACTTGGAGACGTGATGACGTATGTCGAGGAGTGACGTCCGATAGCGAGGTTGTTGTATAAATAGCGTGCCTGATGTCGAGTTTCGGTACATAGCAACTACATCTTGGTGCACATTTTGTCAGTGGAGTGACTGTGAATCGCTTGAGATATAGCTCGTGGACATCAGTACAGATTTACCTATAGTTGTTAGTGAAGTGACTGTACATTAGTCTTAAGTGTAGCTCGCAGCGGCTGTTCTTATAATAACTAAATAATTGAGTTTTGAAAGCTCTTCTTTAGGCTAATCAGTTGAAACACTAGTCTCCGACCGCCACTGTTTTTGGATCTCAGCTTGAGATTAGAGTGCTTCAGATACTACTCAGCCAGAAGTATTGGTACGTGAATAATCTCAGCTTGAGATTAGAGTGCTTCAGATACTACTTAGCCAGAAGTATTGATACGTGAATAATCTCACCTTGAAATTAGAGTTGCTTCAGATACTACTCAGCCAGACGTATTGATACGTGAATAATCTCAGCTTGAGATTAGAGTGCTTCAGATACTACTCAGACAGAAGTATTGATACGTGAATAATCTCAGCTTGAGATTAGAGTGCTTCAGATACTACTCAGCCAGAAGTATTGATACGTTAATAATCTCAGCTTGAGATTAGAGTGCTTCAGATACTACTCAGCCAGACGTATTGATACGTGAATAATCTCAGCTTGAGATTAGAGTGCTTCAGATACTACTCAGCCAGACGTATTGATACGTGAATAATCTCAGCTTGAGATTAGAGTGCTTCAGATACTACTCAGACAGACGTATTGATACGTGAATAATACAAGCGTAATAAGTCTCACAAATATTCAATATCAAATTATTATTATCACTTACTACCCATTCGGGTTATACGCACTTACACTAATGTGTAGTGGTAGGGTGATTGTGAGATGAAATGGAGGACCTACAGTTTAACATTGAATCCGAACCACGGTGGGGGCCTGGCATTCCACAGATTCACAAGTTGTGATTAATACACGTCTTGTCAGAGGTGAAGGAAGGGTTTGGTAATCAGACCAAGGATTGAACCCCGGACCCCAGCACAGAAGTTTGACACCTTACCCCTAGACCACCAGGTCACCAATATCGAAGTAAATTAATGAAGTGTAGGCCATGTTGAAGTTGGTATGGTTGCTATAGCGACCTGAGTTTACAAACATCCAGAATTAATAGCATGAATGCTATTAGTCTCCATAAAGGGGAGATATCTACTCCCTCACACATAGGGTATATTTAAGATCATTTGCTTTCAGCCCTTTCTGAAATTATAACTTTTGAGTGTGCATATATATATAGAGCACTCGAGGTTGAATTAGATTAGCATGTTAACTGTGACCTTCATAATAACCTATTGATCTGTTCTGACCCATCTTCTACGTTTACAAATACATTATTCCCCGTTTTAAACATATTGTGATTGTTCTTTTAAATTGGTATACATCGACTTAGGTTACATTTCATCAGCTAATACAGTGGTTCTCAAACTGGGGTACGCGCGCACCATTCAGGGGGTACGCGAGCAGATCTTAAGGGAAAGTTGGCAAAATGACAAGGAACATGGAAAACCCTAATTGTAGACTTTTACCGTTATCTGGTTATTTCCACACATCTTTTCCCCCTATTTTATCTTGGTTGAAGACCAAATTCTGAGAATTTTTAGCCCTCTACTTGACAGCTTCTATTTTAGCAGTTATCTTGTAGAGAAATTTGAGCATATTGCCTGAACAGTCATGACTTGATGACATACTCGTTCTCTCTCAACGATATTATTCAAACTCGCAACGCAGTGCGCATTGCGGTGATCTTTATATATTAATTAGTTCCAATCTATTTGTGTTTATGTTTATATATCGGCCTATTCATGACAATGTTATTCAGACATATAATTAGTGTTAAGGTGACTTCACAAACGAAATCATCTTGCTTGTTTGTATGAAATGATACCAGAAGTTGTTTTTTTACCTCTCTGACAGCAAGTGTGAGTTTATTGGTAGGTTTACAAATGAGCAGCGTATGTGCAGGCTAGTTTCCATGGCTGAAGTATTTCAGCGACTAAATGAGCTGAATAAAGGTCTGCAGGGTAAACACACAACACCCTTTATGGTTCATGACAAAATAAAAGCTTTAAAAAATAAACTTCAATTTGCAACAAAAGAAGTTGTGAAGGAACAGCTGTAATTATTTCCGTCTTTTAGAAAATTTCGTAGATGAAAGTGACTTAATCTTCATGATTCTGTTGTCGACGATATAAGAGATTGTCTGGGTTTGATTGAAGACTTTAGCGAATATTTTTCAGAAAATTTATGGAGCAAGTTCTCGATGTGAGACCCTTTTTCTACAGTGGAAGACTCCAATCTACCAAATTTATTTTCAACTAAAGAAATGATTGAACTGCCCTAAAGGATGAATGAGCTAACTCATATTACTGATCATGCCATCAAGTTTATGATGCCTTTCTCAACAAAATATTTCTGTGAGAGTGGTTTTTCATCCATGGTTTACCTAAAAAATTAGCACCGCAATAGGCTAAATTTGGAGCCGGACCTCCACTTGAAAATTTCAATTGGACAACTAGACACCAAAAAGTTGTGTTAAGTCATGCAGCCACAACCCTATCACTGAAAAACTTTGGGATTAGTAATATATATCAGCTCCAGAATTACAATTAAAAATTTTGATTTGATTTTGATTTTTGAATTAACTTGTAAAGAAAATCTATATAAATTGTCTACATATTTTTTACAGTAAAATTGTTTCTTTAACTGATCTTAACGATTCTCAATAAGAGGTAGTGTTACGGCTATAACTGTAGGATTCTCTCTAAATAGCTTTGACACATTTGAAATATTTTGATTAGGGATATTTTTTCCCAAAATATTAAATAGATTAATAATATACCATGTTGTAATAATTTTTTTTAAACCTGTAATTTGGATTATTTTTTTTTCATTTTCTTGAGGTACATTAAACTTTTAGTCATCGCCAAGGGGCACAATCTAAAAAAAAAGTTTGAGGACCGCTGATCTATTATTATTTCTTCACTGAGTTTTGGTTTTTCTTGATTTCCTTGAGCTGTACTTTTCAATCTACATAAGTATATATATATATATATATATATATTTATTTAGCACCGCGTCTTACTACCCGTTCGGATTATACGCTTTAAGTACTAATTACTCTAGTGGATTAGGAATTGGGAAGGTTGAAATAGAGAAAGTGAACTCGCATTTGCGTGGAGGGAGAGTAGAAAACCATTTAGGAAAAACCTCTCCCAGTTCACCCGACCGAGATTCGAACCTCGATCTCCCCGTCCTCAGCAGTCGAACTCAACACGACAAGCGCGTTAGCCAACTACGCCACCGAGGCGGGTCAGTCTACATAAGGTTCTCTTCATTGATTGCTGGTTTGGAACATCAGTGGTATCCTCTTTTCTGTAGAAATGATGCGAAACTCGGGTAGAAAAATAAACAACTGTACGCAATTATCATATATATATATTCAACTGAACAGGTAGTAAGACGCGGTGATTAAGAAAAGCTTGAGACCCGCTTCGGTGGCTGCATGTTCTAAGGCTTCTTAAATGGGTTTCCACTATATATCCACGCAAATGCAGCTACTCTTCCTATATATTCTACCTTTCTCATCCTTAACACACTAGTATAATTAGCGTAAAAGTATATAAGCCAAACGAGTAATATAATACGATGCTATAAAATATCTAAGGGATGAAATTTTCCAGTAAATTTTCAATGAGAAAATTTCATAATATTGAATAAAAGGGAAAAGGGATTGATTCATAAATGCTTTGGTTATACCATTGAAATACAACTGTTCTACAGCAGACTGGAGGACCTAGACTTTGGTGACCCTTTGAATTCATTTAACCACCAAACACCGATAAATTAGTGTGAGAATATATCTGTAATCGTTGGCATTGCTTTTATTTTAGCTCATTTGATATTGTTTAAGATTTTTTAAGTTTTAAGGAGAAATTAAACATAAGTGAAAAACTGGAAGATTTTATTACAAGATAAGATTATTAGAAACACACGACCTTAGTGCAATCACACAGATATCAAGTAAATCTCTAGGGAAAAAACATGTCTAAGGTTGTAGATGGTTGTATGGCATTGGTTGGTAACATTATGCTAGTGTTGAGTGGAATCATGTGTTAATGACCTGGTGGTCTTGGGGTAAGATGTTGGACTTCTATGCTAGGGGTTTTAGGTTCAATCCTCGGTCCCGGCACAGATTTATCTGATTGCCAAACCCTTCCTTCACCTCTGACAAGACGTGTATTAAGCACAACTTGTGAATGTGTGGAATGCCAGGCCTCCACCGTGGTTTGACGTGTGCAGTCTAATTTTCACAGGAATAACCTTATCTGACAGCCAGAAAAGTTACCAGATCTACGTTCACCTATTCATACGTCAGTTTACGTGATCTGTAGCTGTCACTTTTGATTAATATTTTAGAATAGCACTAATAATTTGTAAAATACTATAAATTTTAACCACAAGAATATTTTTGGATTTTATAGAAGGTCCTTTCTATGAAAAGTGAACTGTGCTAGTCACATGGAAAGTTACTTGGTGCATTTTCCTTAGTAAATGTTAAGAAAGACCCCTTAGATTTCTAGTAATACGCGGATTTTATTGTTATAATCAACCCATCCCCCTTTTACCAATTCATGGCCACAATTTTATTTTATTAAACGTAGTACACCAAAGGTTAATATAAAATTAACATTTGCTGGGTTAAACTATTTTAATTGCGTTAAATTTCCTTTAGAGGCAACATTGGTGGAAGAAATAACTTTATAAAAAAAATTGTTTACATTGAAAAGTATTTAGAAAAAATAAACTAATCACCGTTTACTTTAGTCAATTCAAAATGCTTGTGGTTTATTTTAAATAAATAACAATTACTATTTGCTTAAGTCATGGTGGTTTATATATGCTACGATTAAACTATAAAGTTTATGAATCAACACATGTTGTTACTGCTAGTTTGATAAATAATATATACCTTGATTTTATTGTGAATGAGGAACACCTTTAGGATAAACAAACATATTTTTTGGCGGTCAACAGTGATAATATTTATTATTATTAGCACCGCGTCTTACTACTCGTTCGGGTTATACGCACTTACGCTAATGTGTAATGGTAGGGTGATTGTGAGATGAAATGAAGGACCTACAGTTTAACGTGGAATCCGGACCACGGTGGAAGCCTGGCATTCCACACATTCACAATATGTCTTGTCAGAGGTGAATATTTATTAAAGCTTATTATATAATTATTGTAAATATCAAAATTGATAGCTGTGTATCACATGACTTGACGTATGAATATGTGAAAATATATCTAGTAATTATTTCTAGCTGTCACACATGTCCCTTGTTAATAAAATTGGAATATACCATATAGAGTGGTCTATTTTACCTTGTTGGCGACTGTATCTCGAATGTCCTGAGAGGAAATCCCTCATTTGGTGACAATATTAGTTGTTAGTTGACCCCGCCCTCATACGGCTGGCGCTGGAAGCATATCGATCTTTTGTGAGCCGCCATGTTGCCAAGCTTCCCATTCAGTCTGTAGCTTACTACATCTCTGCGCCATTCACAAAATTAGCGCCATTAGTTTGATTAAATACGTTACAAGGCAGATATTCGTACCTATTCGTAGAACCAAACACGAGCTGCAGGCGTCCTGTGACGACAGTGGCTGATTAGATTGCCAATGGCATTAGAATAAAGGAAAATACCAGTTGAAAAACAATTAAGTTCGGGGGCGGAGGGGGGTATGGGGAGCGATAAATTGCCACGCAGACGTACAGCTCTGATGGAATATTTAATTCTACAATGCATTATTTCAAAATATAGTCCACGTCAAATAAAAGTCGATTCCAACAGGGCTCTTTTTCCTTAATCTTGTAATTTGAGTTTTATTAGAAGAAAAAGTGTGAAATTGTGACATTAGTTCATTCCAAACAACTTTTTAAGCACACTTGCGGAGCTGTGAATTTGGGCTTGATGGAATTACACATTATTCCTCTAACAAATACAGTAATTTAAAAATATTTAAGAATATTTAAGAACTAGCAGAGAGCTTTTGACTTTACCTTGATATAGAAAGTGTCATAGTTTTCTTTACCCTCTTTCTTATTGATATAACAAAGGGTGGTTGTAGGAGAAGGGTAAAAGAGAGTATAAGTTTATGCAAAATATATTATTTAAACACTATGATCAAAGCTAAAAATAATTTATATTCATTTGTGG
Source organism: Timema shepardi (assembly GCA_902151425.1). Classification (NCBI taxonomy): domain Eukaryota; kingdom Metazoa; phylum Arthropoda; class Insecta; order Phasmatodea; family Timematidae; genus Timema; species Timema shepardi. The sequence goes on along the minus strand of CABFVX010000724.1, from coordinate 35,001 downwards.
AAACGAACAAAACTGGAGCCGAAATTTTACGGTTTTTTTAAAAGGATATTCTCATTTTATTTTTAATACTATCATTATTATTATTATTAGCACCGCGTCTTACTACCCGTTCGGGTTATACGCACTTACACTAATGTGTAACGGTAGGGTGATTGTGATATGAAATGGAGGACATACAGTTTAACGTGGAATCCGAACCACGGTGGAGGCCTGGCATTCCTCACATTCACAAGATGTCTTGTCAGTATGTCTTGTCAGAGGTGAAGGAAGGGTTTGGTAATCAGATAAATCTGTGCTTGGACCGAGGATTGAACCCCGGCCGCCAGCACAGAGGTCTGCATTCTTATAATGTTAACATGAAATATAAAATTGTTATGTTTCAATGGCGGTTTGATCTATGATCCTGTCATAAAAACCAGCAGTTGAAAACAGAATATTCAGACCAAGAGATTAAGTTTTTCACATAATAACGTTGATAGGATCGTAGGTACCTGGTGCCTGAAAAAAAGTATATAGTGCCGATTTGTAACTAGCACACGAGAATTAAGGACGATCACGTCGTATACCAAACTGGTCAAGATCCGAACCAAGGCCGTCCGGGGCAGATACGACTCGTGTTGTTAAAATATTTGACACTGGTTTTTTTAAATGAGCCAGTGTTTCATCGACGTTCGTGTATTCTTTGAAACCTTTTATTATTTGACAGACATTTATTAGGAAAGCGGTTGGAACACAGACGTCTTGCTTCAGCTGAATGCTGAATTACATTTGGCAAGTCCATACAACAAATGCTTATTTGCCATTCCTCGATTTGAATTTGTATTTATTATCACTTCAAATTTACAGTAAAGTAGCAAATTTTGACACATTGAGATGTTATCAAGAGGATGAACTAAAATGACTAATAAACATGATAATAAATACAATAAATTATTATTTTGCATTTACAGAGTGTCAGCAATGTCGTATACGAGATTTAAAGCATTGTTTGTTAACGGTTCAATAGAATCAGTTACACCAGCTCAGTTTGTCATTAGAATTACTGGAACAAAGAATTACTATAGCTCGGGGGAAAAATAAGAAATATGTTAATATAGGCCTATATCTTTATTCCACATATTTGTGTCCTGAGCCTACTCCTGTAGTGGGTACCACGTGTTAAGGTAGACCCGCTATAAAGACCTGCTTCCCCGTGAAATTATTCATATAGACAACTATTCCAACAACTCTTCTTGCTAGAGCATAATTATAATGTCTCTCCCCTCTAATTTTATGTATTCTTTAAGTGCTCTAGTATTAGGTTTTCTCTATTTGTTGACTTATAATTATTCAGGTTTTCCATGTACAAACAAAAGAAAAAGATTTTCGCATATTATTTAAAATATATATTTTTTTATGAATTATTTCTAATGGATGACAACTATTCTGGAGATAAGAATTAACCAACAGTTTGATCTCTTATGCTCAGATAAAATTAAAATAACTTTTCAACTATCTCTCCGCACTGGTGGTTGGTTACACTATCTAAGCTCACAATATAATGTATGGTCTGTTATGGGGAGGTCAAGGTTTGAATCTCCGCAGGGTGTACTAGGGGTAGTATATATATCCATTATCCACTTTAATTCTGGTGCATTTTCTATAAACTACATCCTTCATTCTTATCCCATTTAAGCCCTTAAATAACTCGTATGCTAAAAACGCAGGAACTAACAACAAAAGTACCCATTATATAGATATAATATTGTATTTTTCATTACATTCCTTTGATTTTCTCTGGATCCAGAAACTGCTATGTCAACACAATTCGCACTAGGGAAATTGATTTGAAAAAACATAACTTTCAAACGCTGTATTATGACTAATACATATAAATACTTAATTCTCTTTTTTACTGATCTTATTAATTCCATACATTTCCAATCGGGCTCTCTTTAAAATATTTTGATGCATTTTTCAAAACGTTGACTATTGTACAAAACAAGACATACGTTAGTTAGTATAAGATGTAAAACTTGTATAAGAAATTGGAAGCGGTTTTCCTCTTATTTTTATTCGATTGTCTTAGAAAGATTTTCAAACAACCAAAACTTATCTTTAGAACAGGTTGAGTTTTTTTAAGAAAAAGAGAGTATCCCTAACAATTATTCAAAGAGTTATTTTATTTTGTGCAGTGTTAAGCATGTCTTGAAGTCACTCACATCCCGCTGCTTGTTTTGAAAACAAACCACAGCAGCAAATGCTTTCAAACCCGAGACATGCATTCCTTCACCGCCAAGACTGCCATCCGCTAATGGATAGAATGGATAACTCATTAGATCCATTATTTTAGCTTGGATATTCCTGAGTGTTGTATATCATTCACATTTGCAAATGTTTCTCTTGGAATACTTTTGTGTGTGTGTCTTTAACCGCGACTATTACGAGTGTTTCAGTAATATTTGATTTTGATTTATATGTTATGTTCATTGTTTTAGCTTAAGGAAATATTTTTTTAACCCTTTATCTGTTATAAGCTATCAAAGAAGTGATTAATAGTTGCAGATTTAGTAGATTACTTAGCTAATAATTAGTTTGAAAAATTCTCTGAATATATTTAAAGATAGTTAATGTGAGTCCTTAGATTAATTTTAAAAAGTCATTTGTAATTTTTGAGACGTGGATATTTTTGTAATATACCGTATTTCATTAGGAACACTTTTGGAAGGTTGAAATTATATATTTTGAAAAACATGTTTTGGACAGGGATTCAAACCCTTTGACTCTTGGTTTGACAGGACAGTACTATCAAGGTTCTTCAGAGTACCATGACACACTTTATATTTTCTACTATATTTTAAGATTATACAAACGGTATGATTTTTGTAGGAAGTAGCTTTTAGAAAAAAACAAACCTATTTTATTGCTAAGGTTAATAATATTTTACTTCATTAGTAGTGGAATTGTATAGGTATCTATCTAGATATTTTTTTAAATGAAAAGTGACAGTTTTAGACCAGATAAAGCTAAGATCAATATATTAAAACTGTTTGAGTGACTTTTAAAACTGTCCAAAAACTTCTTTCTAACTTAACTGTACTTGGATGGTAGTGCTGTATAGGCTTCCAGCCCCAACTTTAAGAAAATACTGATCAAGAAGCAATCGGTAAAGTAACATCATGATTACCCAGAGCACATGTTCAAATCCCTTCTCAGGGCACATTAAAAATAAGGTGAATATTATTTAAAACACCCGTTCTTTAAAGGTAAATAACATTGATTACTAATGTAAATCTTACTATTCAACAGAATAGTATACCGGTATGCATTTCTTAGTATTCAAATTAGTATGTTAATTAAACGATACAAATTGTTATTTCAGCAGTAAAGGGTTAAATTAACATGCCACTATCTTTAACCATTTATTTATTTGAATATGAATTATAATATTTAAAACATTTCAGCATAATAAGTAATTAATTAGGGTAATGAGCCCAAAACAAAGTTTACCAAGACGTACATTATAACTTGTGTCTCAATACAAAGAGGTTTTAGCCTACAACTCTCTTTGTATTATCGTTACAAAATAAATAACATTGAATGGCGTTTGGAACCGAAAATATGCAATGTTCATATTAAATAATGGTTAAAGATTAATAAAACACAATTTGTTTATAATGTGGATGATAACAGATTTCTGGTTGTTCCCTTTTTTTGACTATTTTTTTTGCATGCTGCTGCACTCTAGGGGTGCGACTTATAACCCATGTCCAAGTACACTTCATTGGTAAGCCATCTTCCTTGCATCGGCTTCCATGACACGATCACGGCAGCCATTTTTGCAAGAATGATCCACCTCTGTTTGATACGGCACAGTGTATACCCACCCCAACGTAGCAATACAAGAAAGAATCTTAGGCAAATTGGCAGAGTCCGATACAATATACATTACGAGAGAATTATAAGTCAGCTAAATTTTTATTTTCTACAGACAAATTATTCAACACTGTTCAACATTGTTTGGTCTTTGTATCACCAACGTATAATTTCTGAAACATATGGCCAGCGTACGTTGGATTGGGTGTATACTATTCTAAAACTGACTGTAGATGTAGTTTTTGTGTGTGTAATGAATGCTATGTATTAATGGACCCATATAGATGAAAAGAACTGCACGTGGTTGATTCGTTGACTGATTGTGCATGCTACTTTAGGAATTGTTTGTTTTTTTAGCATGTGTTGTGTATACATAGTTAAAAAGCTAAATCTCTGAGATTTATTTTTATCCATGCAGATGCTGTTTACACAGGAAAATATTTAATCACCTAAATCTTCTATTAAGTTGAATATGCTTCGGTGAGCAACACTAGGTAGTAATCACTTCGCTGTGAACGTCAGTTGTGAGATTAAAAAAACTAGCTAATTGCAAGGAAACAGTGTTAGTAATAATGCTTACGACACTTTTCAAGAATGGTTCGAAAAATTGTGTTAATTTAGTGAACCAAATATACTCCTTTGGAAAAATGAAGCTTAATTTTGTTTATTTAACAATGAGGAAAAACAATGTTGTCTGTATTTTAATAAACAAAATTATTTCCTGTTAGAGTAAAACATTATTTTTTACTATATTTAATGTTGTTATTTTTATATAATCATGAGTGTTAGAAGTTGATTCTACCAATATATCAGTAAAATAAGTCTTACTTAAATGTATTTATTATTTTAATTACATGCATATGCATTTATTGGCTACCTGCATCGGGGATCACATAATCTAAGGCGTTACTCTCGCAATATACTAAATTGCCGACGACAAGTGAATAAACTTTCGAATCTCGGTCGGGTGAACTGAGGGTGGTTTTCCCTAAATGTTTTTCCACTCACCCTTTGCGTAAATGTTGGCACACTTCCTTAAAACTCAACCTTCCTCGTCCTAAACTAACAAATGTAATTAGTACATATGCGTATAACTTGAACAAATAGTAAGACACTGTGATAAAAAAAATACTAGACAAATTTGGACCAAATTTGGTGCAGAGATCAACAGTAACTTATTCATCTTAAAACCTCTTATAGCAGCGATTACTGATTACTAGGAATGTATCCAATGTAAGCTAATGAAGCAATCCCCACCAAAACGGTCCTGCCAGCCAAGAAATTGTTGGCCGGGAATCCTTGCGGCTTTACACTGCTTTCGTGGGGGATGCGTTCAGAAAATGTTGCGACGCGCTATAGTTTATTTTAACTCAGGCCATTATTTAAGTCATGTCTTGTGCTCAAATATAAAGGCGCAGTCTAGGTTTGAAACATATATTATAAGAGTGTCATGACATAAAAACAAAAGGTTTAAATAAGAATGCTATATTTATTAAGTTGGCCAAAATGCCAAAGGGAATTTGTATTAACGGTTTTCCAGCAAATTTGGTAAACACATAGTCCTTCATTTTCAAAAATAATCATATATTTATTTTGTTCCTACTTATTATTATTTTGTCAGTGTTAAAGCTACCTGATCTTCAATATAGACGTATTTGATAAGAACTAAACGGCATAGAGTTACATATTTATGTTTACAAACCTTTTTAAAAATAGTCAAAACCTAAATACAGCTGAAACATTTGTCAAAGATGTCCAAAGAGGTCACTTTCAGTTTTTGATTTAATAAAACCACATTTAAGTAATATTAATAAAGCTAAAAACACTATTGTAATTGTCTGGAAGGACACCCATATTATCATTGTTTTAGCCCAAGGAATTAATTTTGGTGAAAATGTTGTCAAAATTACCTTATTATATAATTTTATGTCAAATTTTGGGAAACCACATTCTAATGATATCGAATGTCTCCTCTTGTTCCCCTTTGAAATTAGATCAAAACCTAAACATGCCTGAAATAGTCAAGTGTTTGAGTATAAAAACACGACTTACAAACTAACTTAGCCATAAAATATACACAACACCCAGTACTCTAGTCGTTAATTTAGCATTGTGAAATTGTCAAGAATTTCCCCTGGTAACGTTCTGAACTTAGGTCAGCAAATAGACGCTCTTTCAGCTTAGTCAAGGTACTTGACACATGAAAGTTTGACAAACTGGCAATAATTTCAATTTAGTAACAATAAGGTGGGTATTGTAGGTTTACTCAAATGAGTTATAAATCAAGAAAATATAAATTGGTAAACATTTCCATATAATAATCATGTTTATTCAAAATGGTTTTATTTAAATTCTGAAATAGCTCTAATGAGAGGATTTTGAATGATAATCATATTTTTTAAGCGTTGCTCAGAAACTTAAAGCGATGTAAACGTACTCATACAGGAATGTACGACCATTCTAGTCCAAATATTTAGAAACATTGTATATAACGCTTCTTGACTTAATTTTAAAATATCTCTAAAGATTTTTTGTTGTGTGGTGTTAGTTAAATTTTGAGGTATCACTTTTTTTTTGTCCATTCTGTTTTCCTATGAAACTTTCTTTTTTATACCAAATATGTTTTTAGTTTCGAAGAAACATGTTCAATTTTCTAACCCGCCTCGGTGGCGTAGTTGGCTAACGCGCTTGTCGTGTTGAGCTCGACTGCTGAGGACGGGGAGATCGAGGTTCGAATCTCGGTCGGGTGAACTGGGGGTGGTTTTTCCTAAATGGTTTACCACTCTACCTCCACGCAAATGCGGGTTCACTTCCTATAATTAAACCTTCCCAATTCCTAATCAATTAGTGTAATTAGTACTTAAAGCGTATAACCCGAACGGGTAGTAAGATGCGGTGCTAAATATTATTATTCAATTTTCTACGCATTTGATTATTCCGTAAGCTATAGTTCCGTAGGTGACCTGGCGGTCTAGGGGTAAGGTGTCAGACTTCTATGCTGGCGGCCGGGGTTCAATCCTCAGTCCCGGCAAAGATTTATCTGATTACCAAACCCTTCCTTCACCTCTGACAAGACATCTTGTGAATGTGAGGAATGCCAGGCCTCCACCGTGGTTCGGATTCCACGTTAAGCTGTAGGTCCTTCATTTCATCTCACAATCACCCTACCATTACACATTAGCGTAAATGCGTATAACCCGAACGGGTAGTAAGACGCGGTGCTAATAATAATAATAATAATAATAATAATATAGTTCCGTACTTGATAATTGATTTCTAATGGCATTTAATATTATTGCAATAGTATTTTAGAATCTTGGAAATAAAGTCCTACTTACTGCATAGTAGTAATTAATTATACTTGCCAACAAAAAAACTCCAGGACATAAGTAGCTGATTCTGAGGGAAATTGATGGGCTGATTCCAACAATGCCATTAATTTTTCTGTGTCACGTTTACATCAGACGATATACTCAAATTTAAAATGTCGACGAATTACTAATTTTAGTACTATACAATTATATTATATACTATGCAATCTTCATCATGAACTTTGCTAATGTTAAAGTACAAGAGTTATATTAATTTATATCATCGTACAGGTAAAATGTACATTCTATATAATCAAAATTATTGCCACGGATATTTTTTAATAGTACGTTTTGTATTCTCTCTTAAAAAACCAGCAGTTATCAGCCATCATGGCAGTATCCCAGCGACCTAGGTAAACTTTAAGCCTATACGCCATGGATATGTTCTGAAAGCGTTCCCCTTGCTTATTACTCACAGCTCACAAATCATCAGGAAACAACCTAGATGTGAAGGTAGAAAATGTTTCGAAGGCATTCGATACTTTATATATTTATAGCAGTGTGCACAAAGTTTACACAAGAGACACTCAAATTTGACTTCTTTACTGTTTCCAAGAAATCTATGTACAACTGCTTTAAACTAGAGCCAAGTTGTCAGTTCAGCATCTTGTAACTTCGTCTAAAATACAGTATATTTCAAAATTTCCCTTATTTGGGGATCAATAAAAATTCTTTTTGTCCTTATGATCATATGTTTTAGTGGGGAAAATTCCACGAGATAGGTGAATTCACTTCCTATTTTATCTTAGGCCTTAACGGAATTCTTCATTAAAGCAAGCTTTATACGTAAAAGTGGAAAAATAACCTTTACTGGTTCAACCAGTGGAACATATTTACATTATTTATTTCGGGTAAATATTCAGGTTTTTTTTCCTATAGTTGCACAATATAATGGTTTTCTGTCGTATGTCCCACAAACAGATAAAAACAAACATGTTTTGTGAGACATCCTTGTAAGCCTGTGAATATTCTAAAGCCTTAAAAACACTGCAGACACTTCAAGTGTAGTCTTGGTACTTTACTGAACTTAAGGATCTTCTACATATTTTCACATGCTTCTTTCAAGTCAGTGGCATGAATTACAGGACCCGATCCATTACGCAGCAGAAATTCTTTAAAATTTTATTTCTACGCCTCAATAAATATGCACTATTCAATGCCTAAATCTTTCATAAGACCACTGAAGTCTTTCTCATACTCTCCTCCATTGTGAAATACTTGGAATACACTCCATCCTCCATTGTGAAATACTTGGAATACACTCCACTGCGTTGTTGATACAATATTATTTAGTTCCAGCCTGAATTAATTTCCATTGCTGTAATCGGGAACCAAGAAGTTCAGCTTGCTCTTGGGTAACTCTAGGTCACGGATTATCTCATTAAAATCTTCTTTCTTAGTTAAATATAGCGTGGCATCAGTTCTCAGTTGGTAGTTCGAATCCTTACAAGTGGATGGTTCAATAAAAATGGTAACACATTCATCTGCACATTCTTCATAACTGGTTACTTCCTCCAATGCTTTTGGTGGATCTGGAACTTGCAGGTGTTCCCTATGTGAAGTAGTTATTGCAAATAATATGTTCAGATATTTGAAACTGTGCTAGCATTTTTTTATTTTTTTTTATTTTTGTCATAAAGAAATATCACCAAAGGGGTTACGTGGTTCTCACCACACCATAGATTCATCAAAAGGCATACTTTTGAGTTTCCTAGCTAGCCACATATTCAGATGTGCTGTTCAGTTAATAAAGGGCATATGTGGAGCCCAGTTACTGTCATTGTCTCCAATATTGCAACCAAAATACAGATATTATGTACGTTTAGTAATGTTTAATGATTTATTTATTCATATTTTTTGTAGTAAATCTATCACACGCAGTAAAAAGTGTCAGGGTGATTAAGACCTTTCTTTTGCTTCGGCATTATAACAATATAATGGAAGATAAATAAGGAGATAGAAATACTCTCCAAATAAACACAGATAACCCACTCTCGCTATAGATGTCTCTATGTAACTGAAAGAGCTCTTGTATGAGCATATACGCAGTGCAAAGTTACTCTCGAGACACTTCTGCCATCTATGAGCAAACGCGAATAATATTTTGTTATGAATATGATCAGTGTCATGTTTTATTATACAAGTTAATTATTATGTTTGCATGCAACAACTAGACTGTAGGTCATATGACAGATCATGGTCATATTCCCTTCACTAAAAAGTAATAAGAGACAAGCGCAAGATACAAAAACTAGAATATATATATACCAAAATTGCAACGGGGTGTAACATTTTTATTAACATTTCCAAGATCTACACGCAAAAATTGACGAAACCAGCCGGAATATTTCTGGAGGTAAAAATCATGTTAACTAGAGTTTTTATATACATCAACTTATTTAACATGTAGCCATATATAGCTACTTGTTTTATAGTAAAATATGCAACATTTTTGTATGAGTAAATGATTTCAATGCCTTGATAGTTTATTCTTTGGTAATTACTTTGTTACTATAAAAAATGTCCAAAAAATTATCAAACCTTAAGGCCCTTTATCAAGTGTTTAAAAACACAAGTTGATTTGTAAACACCATTTTAGAATATACCATCTTAATAAATAAATAAAATATGCAATTTACATAAAAATATAAATCAATAGAATGACCATTATTTTTAAGAGTTAATGTTTTTTAACAATAAAAAACAACGTTTTTCTAAAGTAAGTAGTATTGTATTATTTTATGTAGTTAAGTATGTAATTAGATTACCCTCAAAATATTAGTATAGCAAAATACATAGTAAAACCAAAGTTTTAGTAACTAAAATAATATGTTTATTTTATTCCAAGTGTTAGCTTTATTTATATCAAAAGTAGTTTTGAAATAATATAATGCGTAGTTTGTTTGTTGTTTACTCTAAATATTTTATACCAGTTGATAGTATATTTGTACTTATTATTAATATACTATACTAAAATTAGACAACTCGTAGTAAATAGCAGTAATCTATGTATTAGAGATGTAGTCTGTTTTTATTTCTGTGGAGAATTTTACAAAGTGTATTTTTAAGCATCAGAACATATACTCAAGTAACTCAATTCTGTGTTAATATCTTTCAAGTCGTACTTACGATTGTATTTCAAATTTATTTACCTTTTTATTCATTCGCTCAAAGCAAACATAAGAAAATATTTGTAAATTTCACTATACATTTTTTTTTCTCTAAAATAGAAGTTGTAAAACTTATTATAATTGAACGATGTTTCATGCAACATTAATCATTTATATAACATTAATTATTCATATAAATACTATTGTAAAATAATCATAACACAATATATTTATTATACTTGTACATTTAATAAGCCAGCCAATCATTAAATATTCATGTTCGTTATAAGGACAAATAAATTACCATATTCAATTTATTTTAGCTTACTCTATAAAATAACAAAAGTACTTTAAAATGGGCAAAATTATTTGTGCTATCAAAGACAAATTTTTAAAACACTGTAAAGAGAGAGAGTGAGATGAAGGCTTATGTTAGAGAAAATCAATTTACCATTTTGACTTATTTAAATAAATTTTATCTGTACAACAGTAAAACACAATGATTTATATACTCACACAAAAAACTTCCTTCAATTTTTTAAATTTTTAATTTACTTGTTTAATGAAAATAAAAATTATATCCTTATAAAACGTAATTAATATGTTGGTTAAGTTGTCGTTTTATAAAGGAAGGTTGTACATGCATTAGTTAAATCCTTCTATTATTATATTCGAAACGATAAATTTATCCTATATGTTAAAATAATTTTTATTCCGTCTATGTTGGTTGAATAATGTCAATTATAATTAAATATATATTTGAACATGTTTTAAATATTCTTCAGCAAATAATCTAATTCTTGAAGTTGATGTCCTAGTTAATTAATGTATATCTAACACTTATTTAATTGGCGAGAAAGTGAAATATTCTAAATTTATTATTCTGTAGGCTACAAAGAAACACAATTTTCAAAATAGAAAGCGTTTTTACACTATTATTTTCGTTAAGTTTGTGAATAAACTTACGCAACATATAAAACTTAGTAGTTTAGTTCCGATTACTTAAGGTTGAATAAGTTACAAACGTGCATAGTTCTGAGGCATTAAGAGCATAATAAAACCTCACAGTAGTGGGAAAATCAGACACCCAGGTTAATTTGTTCGAACGCGTCGTTTTTACCGTCCAGACAAAGTACATACTTGTCGTATGACTAATACACTATCGTATTTTCTCTCTCGAAAAAAGGTACTAAGCAAAATTCGTCATTAAATCCTACCAAAAATTATAACGTTATAAAGAAAAACAAGATACATCTGCCTCAGATACTTCTTTGATGGTCAAGCGTAATAGCTCAATAGCTAAATAACATACTATGTAGGCCACCACCCTTTTTAGGAATATTGATACTTAAATGGGTCAAAGCTCTAGAGCTATAGAGTCCGTTTCATTCGTCAAGAGTGTACACCTCCATTATTTATTTTCCTATGGCGCCACAGTTTGTTGCAAGATACGTAAGTAATATTCATAAAAGCACCCTCCACTCTCTCTTTGCTGTGTTGACTCTGTAATCACCTCACACATACACACACACGTCACTAATATATAGTGTAGTAGCAGCAGCACTTGTAGTTTGTGGAATGCTGTCAGAGGGAGCGACAAAACTGTGTATACAAAAAGGTTCTACGCTTTATATTAAAAAAAGACCAGATGGCTAAGCTGAATGTGCAGTAGTTAGATCCTACCAACTGGTCCAACTTTAAGGTGGGAGAGTAGGGAGCACCAATTAATATTTAGCACCGCGTCTTACTACCCGTTCGGGTTATACGCTTTTAAGTACTAATTACTCTAATGGACTGGGAATTGGTAAGGTTGAATTAGAGGGAATGAACCCGCATTTGCGTGGAGGGAGAGTGGAAAAACATTTAGGAAAAACCACCCCCAGTTCACCCAACCGAGATTCGAACCTCGATCTCCCCGTCCTCGGCAGTCGAAGGGAGCACCAATTAAAGGCGGTATTTTTGAAGTTTTTAGATCAACAATCTTTTTGGGTAGAAATTAAGTCAAATATTGCTCCAGTATAATCATATTCCTAGTTTAACTTTCTTCACATGGTGATATCAACAGTTATTGAATATCTGTCAAAGGTGTCCTGGAATTAAATGATAACTTTAATCATCTAACGCAGTTATGCTCATAACAGATATTCAATAACTGTTGATACCACCATGTGAAGAAAATTAAACTACATGTTTCTACCAAGGTATTATTTTATTCATTTTAGCCCCCAAAAAAAGTGTTGTATATAAACTACAAAAAACACTGCCCTTAGCTCAAGTTCCCTACACTCCCACCTTAATTGTGCAGAATCTTTTTTTTTTATGTATACACACGCAGTCTTTTCGGATTGGAGTTGGCCATCACCCGCCGTTAACGCAAGTACCTAATCTCCCATCAGATCACTTTATAGTGTGAAAAATCTGTATTAATACAAACTTAACTTCGGACATATTCCCCCCATCACACGTCCAATTAAAACTCTGGGACTATTAAAATATCTCGTGTTTCGGCTAAACGACCAGGTCCAATCTGGAGGGACAGCTTAGGTACTCACTTATTAGGCGATACTAGGTGATGCGAGGTTTGTTTGAGGGCCAACGGTTTCTATAAACCATCCCTTAGTAACAATCGTATTTACAAGATATAGTACTAGTGGTGTTCTCTAATAGCTATAACGTATTTATAAATAATACTCTGTATCAAGTTGACAGAAAGCAAAGCTAGCATCTTTCTAAAGCTGTTGGAATGGACTAATTATGTCTAAAGGGGACTACATGTCACATTACTACAAGCATTTGTAGAAAAGTGTTTCTTAACCTGTGATAAGCTGAGAGCACTTTAAAAATAGCTCAATTAAACACTCTTCTAAATCTGTCCTCTCTTCTAAATTTAATTATTAACGTTGTTATTTGATTTTTTTTAAATACGTTGCTAACAAATGATAAATTCTGAATAATTGCGTGTAGTCCTTAAAATATATATGTAAATAAAGTTTGACAGTAAAATATTTAGTAAATATTGAAATGTTGAAAAGTTGGAGGTTCAAGGGTTGAGAAGCCCTACAAACCAAAATTCCCCCAGTATCGCTGCTCGGTAGTACTGTCCCTCCAAACAAATTTGGGTAGGAGTGTCAATGACGTGTGATGTTTTGTTGTCTCGGTCTCGCTACTTGAAGGGCTCAGCGGACTCGAACTACTCGCAGCCGTCCTCTGACTTGTCGCTGGACGAGGAGAAAGAGACCTTGCGGCGGGAGAAGGAGAGGCAAGCCCTGAGTCAGCTGGAGAAAGCGAGGGTGAGTTACTCTCTCCACTGACTAGCTTTCACTTAGTGAGGCTGCATGATGAGTCTCTTGTAGAAATCTAGGGTGAGCTATACACACAACTTTCTCCCACGTAGTAAGGATGCATGATGAGTCGCGTAGGGGAATATATGGTGAGTTATAGCCACCACTTTCTCCCACATGGTGGGGATGCACGAGGATGTTGCTTGGCAAAGTACAAGGTGAGTTATAGCCGCTACTTTCTCTCACATGGTGTGGGATGCACGAGGATGTCGCTTGGAGAAGTATATGGTGAGTTATAGCCACCACTTTCTCTCACATGGTGGGGATGCACGAGGATGTCGCTTGGAGAAGTATATGGCGAGTTATAGCCACCACTTTCTCCCACATGGTGGGGATGCACGAGGATGTCGCTAGGAAAAGTATATGGCGAGTTATAGCCACCACTTTCTCCTACATAGTGGGGATGCACGAGGATGTTGCTTGGCGAAGTACAAGGTGAGTTATAGCCACCACTTTCTCTCACATGGTGTGGGATGCACGAGGATGTCGCTTGGAGAAGTATATGGTGAGTTATAGCCACCACTTTCTCTCACATGGTGGGGATGCACGAGGATGTTTCTTGGCGAAGTACAAGGTGAGTTATAGCCACCACTTTCTCTCACATGGTGGGGATGCACGAGGATGTCGCTTGGCAAAGTATAGGGTGAGTTATAACCACCACTTTCTCTCACATGGTGGGGATGCACGATGATGTCGCTTGGAGAAGTGAAGTAAGTGAGTTATAGCCACCACTTTCTCCCACACGATGAGGATGCATGATGAATAATTTTGTATGTCACTTTATTCCTTGCTTTATTATGATTGAATCAATTTTACACTAATGGGCAATGAATAGTTGTACATTATGTTTTTGTAAAATAGATTTTTGGATCTTTGGAGTTATTGCAAACATATTTTTAGTTGGCAAAATTGCACCATAAATAGACCAAATACATATTTTATAGCTATGTCATGATTTATCCCGAACTTTGAAAAGTACAGTGGTTTTTATATTTTTTATTTACAAACTTTCAAAGGGTGACCTGGCGGTCTAGGGGTAAGGTGTCAGACTTCTATTCTGGCGGCCGGGGTTCAATCCTCGGTCATGGCAAAGATTTATCTGATTACCAAACCCTTCCTTCACCTCTGACAAGACATCTTGTGAATGTGGGGAATGCCAGGCCTCCACCGTGGTTCGGATTCCACGTTAAACTGTAGGTCCTCCATTTCATCTTACAATCACCCAACCATTACACATTAGCGTAAGTGCGTATTATCCGAACGGGTAGTAAGACGCGGTGCTAATAATAATAATACAAACTTTCGTTACTCTTTTCCTCAATTTTAAAGTGATCTCTGCCAGCTCAGAGTAAAGCACTAAGGTGTTTTCATTATGAACAGTGACGCATCCAGTAATTTACTTTGGGGAAGGGATTAATGATTTTAAGATATTAGTTTTATAATTTCTCCTATTTGAAATTTTAGGGGCACTCTTAATGTGTAGAAATATTTACCTCCATAGCCCAGTTTCATAGACTGAATACGTATCAAAGTGCGGCGCTATACTAAATATATACAGGACAAATCTGAACCAGAATTAAATGGGCTGGATTCATACGCGAAACTGGGTCATGTCATTTGACATTGGGTAGGTATTTATTTTTACATCCATTATTATTTCCAGGCTGTGGCCGGGGTCAGTTTTTTTATTCAGGTGATGTATTTACTATTAGCGGCTGGCTAGGCCTGTCGTGGTTTAATATGTCTTATAATAAAGCTTAGGACTAGAACAGACATAGCATCCAGTGCCTTGCTATCAAATCATCACTGTGAAAGTGTAAACCCATATTTCACCAGTGATAAATTTTTCGGATATGTCTAGAATCGAACCTGGCACCTTTAGCTCAGTAGACAGACACGCTACCAACTGAGCTAAGTGCCGGACAGTTTAGGTAGAGTAGCCCCGTGGCTTCTTTGGTGCTGACTGACAGCTCACAGCTGACTTCTGACAAATAACATTTAGGTATATACCTAAATTTTGACTGTCAGAAATGACAGCTGCTAAACACATGTTTTTGCAGATCATATGGTTCGGTGTAGAGATTCATAACTTCGTCTGGTAACTTTTCAAAGCCGTCAGCTGTGAGTTGTCACTCAGGACCAAAGAAGCCATGGGGCTACTGTAGGTATCGTCTTGTATTTAGCATAGCACTGCACTTGACACGTATACAGTCAATGAAGCCATCGAATCACAACTACCTGTCAGCGTTTATTCTGATGCTCGTGAAAGATTATGTTTGACAGAGTTTAAGAAATTTTAAATATATTTTCCACATGCATCCTGTATTACTATCCGTTTGTGATATCAGCATGCATATACAATGCGATAAGGATTACAAGGGCAGGATTTAGAGAAAATGTACCGGAAACAATGGGAAAGGAGCGGGTTTAATCAAATAGGAAAATAATCACCTCGTTTAACCTGGTCAGGATTCGAACTCAAACCCACCCGTCACTGGAATATCAAGAAAGACAACACTGGTACCTTTAACCGCGTGCCTGCCGATGCGTGAATTTTAAATGTTGAATAACACTCTTGGCGCAATTATTTTCATATTGATAAATAACAATTGATAATTTTGTTTAGGAAATTTACCTACTTTTTATATCATTAGGAACTAAAAATTAATTGCCCACTTATAACAGTACGTCACCTATCCCTATCTTGAGCTAGTTATATCCAGTCTACCTCATTACAAGTTATCCCCACCTAGAGCTAGTTCTATCCAGTCTACCTCATTATAAGTTATCCCTACCTTGAGCTGGTTCTATCCAGTCTACCTAATTACAAGTTATCCCTACCTTGAGCTAGTTCTATCCAGTCTACCTCATTACATGTTATCCCTAACTAAAGCTAGTTCTATCCAGTCTACCTCATTACAAGTTATCCCTACCTTGAGCTGGTTCTATCCAGTCTACCTAATTAAGAGTTATCCCTAACTAAAGCTAGTTCTATCCAGTCTACCTCATTACAAGTTATCCCTACCTTGAGCTGGTTCTATCCAGTCTACCTAATTACAAGTTATCCCTACCTAAAGCTAGTTCTATCCAGTCTACCTCATTACAAGTTATCCCTACCTTGAGCTAGTTATATTCAGTTTACCTCATTACAAGTTATCCCTACCTTGAGATAGTTATATTCAGTTCACCTCATCACAATCTTATCTCTTTCAGGTTCATTATAAAGTTATCATTCCATCTTAAATTAGGTCTTACCAATTGGTTGTATTTTTATTTATAATATTGATGTGAACTTTATGAACCAACATAATGAATCAGCAAACTTCTTATAAACCTAGTCATAAGACAGACCCTACGCACACTCTTCTGACCATTCATTCGTCTATGCGTAAAGAAATACACAAGTTTAATAATTATTTATGTTTTGGTCGTGCCGGGAATCAAACTTGCAACTTTCAACTTAATAAGTAGACGCACAATAAATTTCGCTTAAAAGTCAGGCAGGCCATTAATCGTTAGTTAAACTTGAAAAAAAATATTTGAATATTTGTAAAAAAAACACATTTTGTTCAAAGAGACAAATTTAAAATTACTAAATTCATTGTCTATTAATCTTTTTTTTAACAAATAAATATGTTTTACAACAGCAATATTTTTTTTAGAGATAGCAGTATTGTTACACAAATATACTCTAGCAAACAAAATTGAAAAATACCTACTTCGTCGGTCGAATGGTCTATGGTGTCGCTCTCGCAATAGACTAGACTGCCGATGATAGGGAGAACGACTTTCGAATAACGTTCAGGAATACTGAGGCCGGTTTTTCCTAAATGGTTTCTACTCTACTTCCATACAAATGCGGATATAATTCCTCTAGATTTAACCTTACTCATCCCTAACTCATTGGCGCAATTAGTACATATGTGTACAACCCAAATAGGTAAAAATAAGAGGCGGAGATAAATATATATTTTTTAATCTGTGATCACTAAAGCGTCACTATCACAATAAATTAGACCTACGGTACTAGGAAGGTCAAGGTTCGAAACTCAGATGGGTGCACTGGAGATGGTTTTATACATGTGATGTATCACTATTGTTTTTTATCCTCTATGCGCAAATGTGAGAAACTTTATCTACCCAACGTTCTTCCCCTTCCACCGTTAAAAACATTGATGTTTGGCATCATTTTTTTTAATTATAAAAAGTTTAAAATATAATGTCGTAGGACTGAATAACTGTCTCTCAACTGTCATGAACACAGTTTTTGAGGCTAAACTATTTTTAAAATAGGCTAAACAATAAAAAAAACTTTTACAAAATATTTTATTTTCTTGCTTTAATTCCGACTTATAAATAATATTGTGTAGTTATTTTGAAAAAAAAAAATCAGGATTGATGTATGTCCTCATTACAGTGTGAATAGTAAAAATTCTAAAAATATGACTGTCTGCTACGAAAATCATTAATTTAACACCAACTCTTCACAGTCACGTGAAAATACCGTAACGCCCATCTTTCAACTCATTACCAATAACAGTATAATTTGTAGAGCTTTTCCATGTTACATTTCAATTTTATTTATGGATGTATATTCTTGTACTTTATAAATAATGGAGGCTGACAATTTTTGTTAGTATTGGAATGTCAGTTATGTCTCCAGAAACCAAAAAAGGATGCCTCGCTTCTTTTTTTTTTCCAGGGTCGGGCTCTTCAAACACCACATGACTTGTGTTGGCTAAGAAAACTGTTTTCAGTATGAAGCTATTGCGTGCACCCAAAATAAGACGATCATTGTGTGCACAAATTATACATAACATTCTATCTACGTCTCCTAGCAATAACGTTTTACTGTTTTTCATCTTTCAAGTCATGTTTTGTTCGTTTTTAGACATACGAACAGTAGAAGTGGCGTGTGTTGCGATCTAGAGATAAATATTGGAACTAGGTTCCAAGGATTATATTAATTTCAAGAAAGCAAGTTTCGATAAAGAAAATTTATGGCCGAAAGGGTACAATAAAGTGTCGGCGAAACAGCCCTTCTGGTAGTGACTAAATCATATCACATATATCATAGGTATACTATTCGAGTATAACAAAGTGTGTTCTGTGGGGTATTATTTAGACCCCACCTAAAAATAGTATCTATTTGAATGGGAATGGAATCATATATCCTGGAGAATATAAACTTAACCAGATTACACAATGATTATTTACAAATATCTTCAATTTAAAAGAACCACGGGGCCAATTATTTGTAAAATAAACCCTTAAAAGCAAGTATTTAGAAAGACCACAGATAAATTAGCCAAACACACAAATTATTAACTTATAAAATATAATTATTTACTACCTACATACATTATTAATTAATTTAATCATTCGTACTATCAAAAGTAAATAGTTTTTATCTCAAATATCCAATGATTTAAGAGTTGAGTGCCCTATGTAGTGAAGAGTATTCATTAATTCTTCCCAAACACTCTCTTCACATGAATGCGGGTACATTTCCTCTAGGCTCTAACATACTTATCCCTATCCGGTTGATATAACTAAAAGTTTGGATAGCCTGGTTGGGTGGTGAGACGCATTATAAAAAATAACCAGTGTAGATTAACACATAATTGGACTAAAATTGGAAGAAAATTTTATAAATTCAAATACTTATCTTTTAAGCTAGCTTTTATGGATGATTTAACTTTTCCATTGATATTATCTTAGTATAATTTTATAAGACGGTTTCCTGTAGCAAAAATTATGAAAAAATAGCTGAACCGATTTTGATAAACGACCTCTCATTTTTAAGGTCCCGGGAAAAATATTAATTTCCAACGAAAATCTGATTTTCCCAAAGAATTTTCAACTTTTCATTCTTTGTTTACATCCCTATGGAAACCTTTATTTGTGCATGAGTGTTATTGTAAACAAAATATTTCTCTCTGGTTACAAATAATACCAATTCAACTCTTACTTTAGTGGTATGGCACAACAAATATAAAGAATACGGCCATTATTTGTGTATTTATCAAACAAACCAATGATATTAGGTTAAAATATCTTTTTTTTTTCACTATTGATTTTTGTTCTTCCTCTTTTTTGGATTTAAACATTTGCCTATGCTCTTTTGTATAATTTCATAGGCCTTTTTTACAGTAATTGAAAAAGCGAGAAAATGACTGAACGGATTTTGACAAACTACCATTCATTCTTAAGGTTAGGTGTTTTATATTGTACTCCCCACGATTTAATTTGTCAAATCTGTAAAATGAGAAGCTACTGGTTTGTGTTCATCTGAGGACTTAATAAATAATGATACTTTGAGCTTTATACATTTAGAGTATAATCTATATGAAATAAATATATAAAATTTTAATTCAAGTTTCTTCGAAACGCGTTTGATAGAAGATTTCATACATATTTTCAAAAGTTTGTTTATTTAAAAAAGTAAATTTTAAAGACCATAAAATAAATATAAAGTTTTGATTAAATGATGATAACGTAATCACGCATAGGCTATGCTCCAAAAACTTTGTTCTCTTATTTAGTTGAAAAGTGTATTTTGTTCAAAACTTTCATTTAATTAATTGCTTTTAAAAATGAAACTAAGAAATAATTTGAGCTTAAACTTAAAATTATCTGTACATGATTAATAAAACAGACATTTTAATATTTAATAAACCTGTTATATTATTTTGAGGTGTATTTAAAATATGTAGATAAATATATTGATTTATTTCTGGTCAGACTTCATTTTTATACATCAACTGAATAAATATAGGGATATTATTTATCGTAAAATGTTTTATTTCATGGCGTTAGGAATCTACTGTTGACTTTGTATGAAATATTTACCTGTCAATGATAATCAGTTAGTCTAACTCATATAATTACAGTAAAATTCTAGACACAATTTTTTTTCAATTGCGAATTCATTAATCGAATACAGTTATTATTTTGAAGCTGCCAGTGTAATTCGATATATGTAAATGAAATATTGATTAATTTAAAGAACAAAACAAAAATTATATGAAATTAAGTTTTTTAATTGATTAAGAAACAACAACATAGACAACAGCTAAAAGTATTTTTATAAGAAGTGACTCGCACCGATAATATAGCTATATATATTAGGCCTATGAGCTAGGGACGATAAGTAGGTAGAAATTTAGAAAGAATATGCCCGATTTTTTTTTATGGAGGTGAGGGAAATTATTCTGGGGAAACCCCCCTCCCTTTCACAGCACCTGGCCAGTATTTGAACCCCGACTAATTACAATGTTTAATTGCGATCCATATACGTCCCAACAAAATTACTTATCCATTTTCATTTTTATCCAAACTGTAATGTTGTTTTGCCGTTGTCGTCTTTGTTCGTCAGTGGTGCCAAACATGGAGAATGGAAAGTATCAATTCAAACTAATTACTATATCTAACAGTTTACGTTATATATCTGCTATTATTATTATTATTATTATTATTTATTATTATTATTATTATTATTATGTATTATACTCAAGCTCTCAACTACTAGTGAATATTGATTTAGCTCATCCGCCCTTATTGATTTAACTTGATGTACCTATTGCTACTAAAATTAATGACACCCCCATCACATATATTAACTATGCACGTGGTAATTACCTTAATCTTTACAATGACCTGGCCACTGGTAATTGGTCTTGTGTCTATCCGACTAAAAATGTTAATTTGAATGTAGATAATTTTACCAATTTAGTCAAAAGGAAAATCAGAACGTATATTCCTCAAATTACTATTCTTATTTCATTCAAATAACCGAATTGGTTTTCTTCTACTCTTAAATACTATATTTTAAAAAAACTTTTTTTTTAAATTTTAAACTAACAAATAATGGTGTATTCTATTCACATTTTTCTCACTTTCGTAAATTACGTAAAACTACTTTGATTATAGACAGAGCCAATTGGATGAACTCAAAAGAAAATAGTATTAAATGCAAACCCAAAGAATTTTGGAAATTTGTTAAAAATAATCGTGTGGATAAAGTTTCCCCGTCTAAACTAGAAATTAATGGCAGGATTATTCCTGATACTGTATTAATTGCTTGTGACCTGGTGGTCTAGGGGTAAGATGTCAGACTTGTGTGCTGGTGGCCGGGGTTCAATCCTCGGTCCCGGCAAAGATTTATCTGATTACCAAACCCTTCCTTCACCTCTGACAAGACATCTTGAGAATGTGAGGAATGCCAGGTCTCCACCGTGGTTCGGATTCCACGTTAAACTGTAGGTCCTTCATTTCATCTCACAATCACCCTACCATTACACATTAGCGTAAGTGCGTATAACCCGAACGGGTAGTAAGACGCGGTGCTAATAATAATAATAATAAATTTATTCAATTGTTATTATTGCTAATTTTTATTCTTATCATTATTTTTTATTTATTTTTTTCGGAACTATTCAACAATATATAAAATGATTTAGCTATTATTGTTTATCTTATTTTCTCGTGTAAATGTATGTATTTGTAAGGTACTTGTGTATTTCAGAGCTGGCCTGTTATAGGTCTTACGACTGTTGGCCAGCACTAGAATAAAGGAAATTATTATTATTATTATTTATTATTATTAAAGATATAAATATTTACCTAGATGAATAGTGTTGTAACAACTTGTTGAGTATGATTCATAATATACTATCGTAAAACTTAAGTTCAACGTCAAGATTTTAACAGACTAGAGGTCGAGGTTTGAAGCCCAGCCTGGTACACTAGGGGTGGTTATCAACTTGTGATTTATCCCTGATGTCTTACCATCCCTTTTCATGCAAATTCGGGTGTATTTTTTTTCTAGTATACCCTCCCAATGTTCACCCATTATATTAAGTCATAATGGTCATCATGTTGAATGTACTTTTTTATATATAAATTTGAACAAGAATATAATCCGCTCAGTTAAAAGCATACGAGAACGAACGAACCCCTGCGACCCGCCGGAAAGGGGGTTTCTTGGGCTTGCCTATCTACAGTCTATTCGAAATAGGAGTGGTGGTATCTGACAACTACAGTCTATTCAGCATAGGAGTGGTGGTATCTGACAACTACAGTCTATTCAGTATAGGATTGGTGGTAGCTGACAGCTAGCAAAATATTTTTATTGCAAACATTGTTTGAAAGTTACTAATGTTAACCTGTGTGGAAATTATTATTATTATTATTATTCGGGTTGTACGCACTTACGATAATGTGTAATGGTAGGGTGATTGTGAGATGAAATGAAGGACCTACAGTTTAACGTGGGAACCGAACCACGGTGGAGGCCTGGCATTCCCCACATTCACAAGTAGTGATTAATACACGCCTTGTCAGAGATGAAGGAGGGGTATAGAAATCAGATAAATCTGTGCCGGTACCGAGGATTGAACCCCAGACACCCAGCACAGAAGTCTGACACCTTACCCCTAGACAGCCAGGTCACCCAATGTGTGGAAATAATTATTAATTTCTCAGCAATATTATATTATCAATCAAAAGTGTTACTAAACTAATCTAATAATACTTCCCTACGAATTACTGTGTAATTGGCTTTTTTGAAACTAATTGAAATAATCAATAGATCTTTTCTTGTTTCGCGGTTGTGGCAACAAAAGTGTGCATGAAATAATAAATTAAAACTACATTACATTCACAATTGTATCTTCTTATAACTGTCCACCATAGATTTTTTTTAAAAAGGTGTTTTATAACTAGAGAAAGATCCTTATAAAATATTAGTTACAAAATAAAATGTTTTATTTTGTAAACACATCACTACCGTGATTTTTATGACATCGTCAACCACGCTCATTTCTTCCGGTTCGCCATTTTTATAAACATTAACATTATAAATCCTTTTATGCGCTATTGTTTATAAAGTATATTTAAGTGAACCATAGACGCCACTTCTACAAAAAAAAAAATATATATATATATATATACATACATATATATATATATATATATACATACATACAGACGGTTTTTTTCATAAGTTAATATTTCAATCATTTAAAAAACCTTAAAAGAAAAAAATTCAAAACAAATTGTTTATTGTGAAAGTTTTGACTGCCAAAAGGGACAACATCTCAACATATGTTCTTGCAGATCATATTATGGCTTGGCGAAAGGATACATGAGATTATAACTGGTAGCTATTGCTTGCTAGCTGTAATTTACCATCACGCTAAATGGACCCTATTCTCATGGCTTGTCCTCGCGGGATACCAAAATATCTATCGGGAGGGATTCGTAAATTTCCAGAACTTTCTTTGTAAATTAAAGTTTCTATTGTCATTATTATTATTATTATTATTATTATTATTATTATTATAGTATTTATTTCAATCAAATGTGTGAACATGTGAATTCGGACCGAAATAGAACCTTAAGAGAAAAAATGACTAGAAAAAATTAACTTACTAATTTTGGGGAATCTATGCCTTACTGAGCGATTTAGAGACAGAATTAATCTCTTTAACTGTCTATAGCAGCAATTTTTTTTAAGAATAGTGTCTTACTACCCGTTTTGGCTATACGCCTATACACTAGTTATGCTTATCGTTTTAATGATTAGGAAGGTTATATTTACAAAAGTGTACCCACATTTGCGTGGATGGAGAGTGAAACCCCACTATGAAAAAGTATCCTCAGTACACCAGACCTAGATTCTAACCTCGATCTCTCTTTCATCGGTAGTCTAGTCTACTGCGGCAGCAGCGCGTTAGATCCTGCAGCCACCGTAACGGATAGCGACGAAATTAATATGGTTAAATAAAAAAAATCATTTTGAAACCTTTGACACTTGAGCTGTGTTTAGTTTTGAAATGATGATGTGCGACCAGTCTTACTTTTTATGAGGGTGGGTTACTAACCGCGATGGTTTGTGGGGATGTCGCACCAAAAAACGTCAAGGAATCCTTATAAAACTATTTTACTGTTAGAAAATTCAAAGTTATTTCAAACATAATTGGGGTTGTTGGTGTTTTGAATTCTATAAAACTTCCAAGATCTAGGACAGTAATTCCAAAAACCTTTTAAAACCACGACCAAATCTTTAAAGCGACAAATTTTCGCGACGCTCCTAGATTTAGTGGACACGGAGAAAAAGGAGAACATTTTAATTCAAATATTTTGTATTGCTTTTAAAATGTATTATTGAATATTATATAACCAAAAAACTCATATATTCTTCATAATGGTAGTGCGTGAAGGGTGTGCTTATTTTCGATTCCGGATGATCACCTCGCAGTAAACAACATGAAACCAGATTCCCACGTCCGTTTACTATGATTATTTGTTTTTGTTTTTTTCACTTTAGCGTGATTTTAATGATTTTTATTTTCAAATAATACTGAAAATAATTCACATTTCAAAAACTTTTCGTGACTAACAAGAAATAAGGAACCATTGGAGCTAGCTGGGCGTTGAAGAGTAGTAATACGAAACCAATTAGTAATAATAAGACTTCAGGGAATTTTGAGGCTCCAAAAACATCCCCGTTCGGTAGGATCCTGTCTTCAAGTGAATAGTTCAGTTTACCGATGTGTGGTTCGGGCTGAATTGATTCACCCACTCCGTGTGCTAAGGCTAGGAATGTAGTATCGGAATGAAACGATCGATACCTTACTAATTTCAAGTATCGGAAGAAACGTATGGAGAACGCACTTGTATGAAAAAAATTATGTATCGATATAACAGCTGTTGTAATCAGTATCGGAAAAATGTTACCCGAATATATTGGTTTTTAGTGTTTTCCTCCCCAACATTCTGAGAGCATTCCTGATCAAGCTATGTTGTGTTTGCCCACCTCTTCTCCAACAATTTGAGAACACTCCTGATCAAGTTGTGTTGTGTTTGCCCACCTCTTCTCCAACAATTTGAGAACACTCCTGATCAAGCTGTGTTGTGTTTGCCCTGTCTTTCCCTTGACCATAAGCACTCCTGATCAAGCTGTGTTGTGTTTGCCCCGTCTTTCCCTTGACCATAAGCACTCCTGATCAAGTTGTGTTGTGTTTGCCCTGTCTTTCCCTTGACCATAAGCACTCCTGATCAAGCTGCGTTGTCTTTGCACTATCTTCCCCTCGACCATAAGCACTCCTGATCAAGTTGTGTTGTGTTTGCCCTGTCTTCCCCTCGACCATAAGCACTCCTGATCAAGCTGTGTTGTCTTTGCACTATCTTCCCCTCGACCATAAGCACTCCTGATCAAGTTGTGTTGTGTTTGCCCTGTCTTCCCCTCGACCATAAGCACTCCTGATCAAGCTGTGTTGTCTTTGCACTATCTTCCCCTCGACCATAAGCACTCCTGATCAAGTTGTGTTGTGTTTGCCCTGTCTTCCCCTCGACCATAAGCACTCCTGATCAAGCTGTGTTGTCTTTGCACTATCTTCCCCTCGACCATAAGCACTCCTGATCAAGTTGTGTTGTGTTTGCCCTGTCTTCCCCTCGACCATAAGCACTCCTGATCAAGCTGTGTTGTCTTTGCACTATCTTCCCCTCGACCATAAGCACTCCTGATCAAGTTGTGTTGTGTTTGCCCTGTCTTCCCCTCGACCATAAGCACTCCTGATCAAGCTGTGTTGTCTTTGCACTATCTTCCCCTCGACCATAAGCACTCCTGATCAAGTTGTGTTGTGTTTGCCCTGTCTTCCCCTCGACCATAAGCACTCCTGATCAAGCTGTGTTGTCTTTGCACTATCTTCCCCTCGACCATAAGCACTCCTGATCAAGTTGTGTTGTGTTTGCCCTGTCTTCCCCTCGACCATAAGCACTCCTGATCAAGCTGTGTTGTCTTTGCACTATCTTCCCCTCGACCATAAGCACTCCTGATCAAGTTGTGTTGTGTTTGCCCTGTCTTCCCCTCGACCATAAGCACTCCTGATCAAGCTGTGTTGTCTTTGCACTATCTTCCCCTCGACCATAAGCACTCCTGATCAAGTTGTGTTGTGTTTGCCCTGTCTTCCCCTCGACCATAAGCACTCCTGATCAAGCTGTGTTGTCTTTGCACTATCTTCCCCTCGACCATAAGCACTCCTGATCAAGTTGTGTTGTGTTTGCCCTGTCTTCCCCTCGACCATAAGCACTCCTGATCAAGCTGTGTTGTCTTTGCACTATCTTCCCCTCGACCATAAGCACTCCTGATCAAGTTGTGTTGTGTTTGCACTGTCTTCCCCTCGACCATAAGCACTCCTGATCAAGTTGTGTTGTGTTTGCCCTGTCTTCCCCTCGACCATAAGCACTCCTGATCAAGCTGTGTTGTCTTTGCACTGTCTTCCCCCCGACCATAAGCACTCCTGATCAAGCTGTGTTGTCTTTGCACTGTCTTTACCCCCGACCATAAGCACTCCTGATCAATCTGTGTTGTCTTTGCTCTGCAGACGAAACCCGTGGCGTTTGCGGTGCGTACCAACGTGAGCTACGACGGGTCCGTGGATGACGACTCTCCAGTCCACGGCAGTGCCATCTCCTTCGACATCCGCGACTTTCTGCACATCAAGGTAAATATTCAACTCTACCATTAACTGATTACGTTAATATAATCCACTAGAACATCTCTTGATACTGGAATCATATTCAATTTATTGAACAATTACAACCTGGAGACGGGAATAGAACCCTGGATTATTGGCTTTAAGCAACAAAGTTCTTCCAATGAACCATCCTGGTTCGTCTAGTATACAATGCAACTTTTCATGTTTTTAAGTATTGAGTCTATTGTGGTAATTGACAGAACTATCGGCCATCAAGGGCTATCCACAATTATTACTGCAACGAT
The DNA here is from genome assembly GCA_902151425.1 of Timema shepardi. Lineage (NCBI taxonomy): Eukaryota > Metazoa > Arthropoda > Insecta > Phasmatodea > Timematidae > Timema > Timema shepardi. Next base: position 7,535 of record CABFVX010000724.1, on the reverse strand, counting down.
TTGTAGATTACTCTCATGCTGTCCAAATAGTATTCGTTCAAATGTATCATTAATTGACGCGTGGAGATAACACCAGGACCATAACTTATACAATAATTATGTTAACTAAGGATAAACTGACAAACTACACACGAGAATCGAACTCGGGACTTTGGGCCAGTCATGTATCCCTTATATAATTTCAGTAATGGTCCTGACGATAACATCCACTTTTAAACTAATTGATTTAATGAATACTTTTTTTGTCAGCATGAAAGCCAATTAAGAGTCGCTGTGACTTGTGATCGTGAATAGCTTCGAGTGGCCCGATATTTTCACCAGTTACTAAAATAGACTCAATGGTTCATCAAGTTAATAGTGCCACTGGATACGAGACGAAACAGGGTGTCTAGGGGGTTAGAGCGTTGACGCGCAAAGCCTAAAGCCCTGGTCCAGTGCCCAGACTGTCAGTTTGTCCCGAGGTGAGTATGAGTAATCTTAAACACTTTAGGCTTTCACCAGTAGCTTGATAACTTCACTTAATGACCTAAGAGCATTGTCGACAAGGCACATAAATGTAAAATCGTGATTGCAGGTAGCGTTTTCAAGAACTGAGCCAAAATATTATAAAATGAAAACTAAATTAAAAAGTAACAGGGTGACCCAACTAACTGTAGGCCTACGTTAATCGTGTATCTGTGGTCACTCAGTCTAAAGACACAGAATATATTGGATTGCCCATAACGCGTTAGTTGGGGGGTTCGAAACTCAACAGGATGCAATCGGGTGGTTTTATATTACCGACTCGCTTTGCTCGTTGGGGACACCACCCAAAGTCTCCAGTGCGTTTTCTTTGCAAGTGGAATTAAACTAATGGAATTCCAAAGCCATTTTTTGATAGGTCTTACCGTTTAGCCACAAGAGCCCCTAAAGAAAGGTCCGCACCGACTTTAAAGTTGCTCCGAAATTTTGAATTCTTTTTTGGGGGTTAAAATATTTTTTTTTGACTTTTTGGAATTTTCCCGTCGGTTACAGGCTAGAAGCTATAAGTTTGCCAAATTTCAAGCTTCTAGCTTATCTAAAAGTGGATAAACATTAATGTCAGTGAGTGAGTCAGCCCTGTGGCCTTATAGTAATTTCTCGCTGTGGTTTTTCTATTCTCTCCCCATGATGATGCTAGTGCCCTCCCACTAAAGTACTCGCTTATCCGTGACTCTAAGATTAAGACATTCACAACCCTTGTATTAAATGTCGAAATATAGAAAAAAATTAAGGGTACTTAATTAGAAGACACGTTTATTGACTATACTATATTAAATTTACTTTCTGTGTAAAAAAAATCTTGAAAGTATATATTTGTAAACTATACACACTAAGCTTAGGATTATATAGGCTTACTATTAATAATCATAAGCTATATAATATTCATTATATATGCCGTCCATTGGAAATGTAAAATGAAGACCGTGCCTGGGATATAGAAAACTTTAGCTTTAAGAGTTAAGTTAAGTTGAAAATTTAAATCAAACGTATTAAATTTTCAATCGTGAAAAATATATATCTATAATACTTCCGTCCTCATCCCTACCCCATTAAAGTAATTTTTATACATAGTATAACCTGAACAGGTAGCAAGACGCGGTAAAAATGTTTATCTTAAAACAGATTTAAATATATATAACCCTGCCACTAATCAGCACACTCAAATTAATTTATGTCATGCTCATTTTTTACTCTTCTTGATTAACTGTTGATTGTAAATATCTCTTTACACTAAATGTCACTGTTAGCTCGGTCATAAATATTTGAAAAGTTTTCCTTGTTCCCGACATTTTTTAAATGACCACAAACAAACGTAACATTAAACCTACTCTATATCTAAATTCAATTTTCCTCGTTCCTAACACATTAACGTATTTAGTACACATGCGTGTAACTCGAAAATGCACCAATACATGGTGCTAAAAATCTAGTGAGTACTAGGAACAAACATCTTAATATTTGTTATCAATATAAAAGAGAAAAAAATATATTGGATCATTTAATAATAATTTAAATTTGGCACTATATGATTTTTTTTATTGTTAGATCTTTCGCGGCTGCTTTATATCTCCCACTCTACGGACCCCCTCCCTACCCCCCACCACAAACACAGTTTTCCTTCAAAAGTTTCGCAAATCGATCGCAAGATTCATTTTAGTAGAACTATTACTCATTTTAAAATACCAAAAGAGACAACACACTTGGAATATATCCATCAAATTTTTAGTAGTCCTGAACAGGAAATGGAGCAGAAAAAATATTATTTAGCCCGTATGCGCGTGTAAGCAAAGTAAAAAATGCAATAAAAGTTATTTTTATATAAGAAATCTGGAAGACATATGAAGGATGGTCGGTGCCAAAATCTGACCTTTTGCTTCCTGTGGCGATACTTAGTAAAAGCTAACTGATGACATGAGAAGCCTTTCTAATACTTCACCTTTTACTTTATAGAAAATTATTTAACTAAATACTTCAAGGCAAAAGCATATATTTATTTTTAATAAGCGGCAGTGTGCTTGAGGAAGAGTGTTGGGTTAGCAGAGGAGAGGCGTGTTTTAATCAAGAGAGTTATTAACTATTCGCCGAATATAAGGTAAGCGGTAGCGCAAGGCAATGAAGGCTACATGTGACTGCAATCACACAATCTCTGTCCCCTGCCGAAACAAGAAGATACAGTCCTATTTCCCGCTAGAAAAGTTACTATATCAACGTTACTTTACGCGTATTCATTGGGCCGCACTTTTATCTTTGGTTCATAGGACTCCATTTCTCCGAATGAATAGCAGGTTGAACCAGACTAATGCAATAAATAAATCGGCGGTTAGCTAGGGGAAAATTCCGCCGAAGTAAATACTCGGGCAAGGTCTTATGGTAAGGACAAAAAGAGATTGCGATACTTTTCGACGTCACTGGTGCTCTAGTAAATTCACTGTCAAATAAATTATTACCATTTTGTAGTGTTATTAAATAGTTTACTTGCTATTTTCCTATAGTTATAGCATTAGTAGGTTCCCTTGGCCCCGTATTTTAATAAAGCAAGTCGCAGCCGCTGTTGTAAGTCACACTATACCAAGAAATGACAACTGTATAACTATATTCTGTATGTGGGAGAAAGACAATCCCATTGTAACAAATTTACTAGTAGTACTCATTAATGCCACGGCCAGACGAACAGTACATGTCGCTTGGAGCGAGCAAGAAATGACGCTAAAATAATGCACCTAGTGAATTAAACTGTACCGGGTCAGGTAGGACAGAATGTCAGTCGGGGTGGGGGTGAACGTGACGAGCTACAAATACTGCATACAGTGACTACACGGGGTGATATATGTATTATTTTATGTTTTCATACGCCAGGTGTAGCAACATTTCACGCCTGATTCAAGTCACATTTCACGCTTCTATTTTGCCATGTGCTACGATTTTTTGTAGAGGATTTATTTGTCGTTCCAGCTCGAGGGACATTTACTACTCGTCTAGCCTTAGCCAAGAGAAGGGTTAGCTTACTTGGATTCACAAAAGGGTGAAAATCCGCTCCTGCACAAATATAAACTTTGCACACAATATAGGTTTTTTTTGCTCCATTCCTCTATTTACTAAAGAAGAAGCAAACTGGTGTCAAGAACTATGGCCACGTCATGAAAACTTGATTTTTTTTTTACCGATCCTTGTGAATAATTAAAAATGGTTAAATATACAAATATTACTAAGCATTTTTCTTCTAAGTTTGCAATTAATTAGTCGGCATATATCTGTGGAATTTTCAAACAACTGTAATATTATACAAAGTACTTATTACCCTATTTGTTTAAAGCATTATTAAAGATTTACAAAAACTTTAAAACAGTTTAAGACTATACTCAGGCGCCTTATCAAAGGACGAGATGTATTTTTATTTAATAGGATACCAAACCTTTTTGGATTTAGAGAGTTTTTTTTAATGTTTTTTTTTAAATTTTATGTTACTTTATTTTAAAATAATGGAAAGAATGACGTGGCGTTATGTTTAATGTAAAATGCAACAGTACCGGGTGAGTAATAAATTGGTTATTCCTACAATTTAGTTTAGATTGATCTAAATGTGTGCTTGCAAGATGACGTGTGTTATTTTAATTCCTTTATAATAAATAGTTAACTAATTATTGTATCCTTGGGCATTACAATAATACGCCACCATTTTAATTTACCGAATTAACATGATTTTTTTTTAAATCGCCTACTCTTTAATGGGTGCAAATAAATGGCGCAAATTTTACTTTCAAAATGCGTCTTTTGTGTTTAGAGAATACGGATTTAGACGCATCTCTCAAAGTTGCGCCTGCGTATCTAATTGCACTCATTAGTGAGAGGGTCGTGAGGTCAAAGTTCGATTTGAACAGGCTGTATTGGAAGGGGGAGTGGGAGGGTTCAGGCAATATGGTTTAAATTCCCTCCAATACGGTGTTGTATTCAAGTACTACTCTTCTCATTGCGCTTTTACGTTACTCTCAGCTTTTACTAATACACATATATTTATTAATTCATTTGTTTTTACACACGGGCTATATAATGGCTTAATTTATGGTGTAAAGATTAGGAGGATGGTTTAGAGTAAATGCACTCACACTAGCGTGGAGAGAGGGTAGGAAAACCACAATGGTAAATCACACGTGGAAGACAGTGGGAATTTCAAATTCCCTGTCAGACGCAATCCATCAATTTGTATTGCGAGTCTTATGTGTTGAGTTACGAGTAAAGTCGAGGGTACGCGGTGCAACATTTAATGTCATTTGTCATAAAATATGTTTTGATAGTAGAAAGTATGATAAACAAATTAATACAGATTTTGACGTGATGTCATGCCTTTATTTCACTCTGTCACGGTTTTGTTTAACTCACTATTTGAGCTTTATTAAAATATTGAATAACACTTTATACTTTGTTTCCTTTATTTAAAATGAATATTTGGTAATGGTACGTTGGCTAGGCCCCGAACCTGAGAGGGGCACGCGACTGTCGGAAGTTTGTAAAACACTGTTTTAGACCGTGTGATTTACCGAGGTTCAGCATCTAACCATTTATTCTTTACTGTGTGGTTTTATATGAAGTTTTCTCAGTAGGATATTTAAAAACAATTAATTTTAATACAAAGTGAAAGCCCGCAACACTAATTCCAGATGTGTATCCCGTATAAAACAGTAGGTATCTTTACAATAATAGTTGTGTTTTCCAACACCACTTAGTACCCATTTGGTTTATACGCACACGCTATGCCAATGAAGTAGGCATAGGGAAGGGAGAAATTTAGAAAAGGAAAGCGGGGAACTATTTAGGAAAAACCTCGCTCACCTTTACCAAACAGTATTCGAACCCCAATCTTCACGTCACAGGCAATCCAGTTTAATGCAAAAGTGACCCTTTAGACCAGGGGTCGGCAAAAGGTCGATCGTGATCGACCGGTCGGTCTCACAGCAATTTTCAATCGCTCACGTAATAAAACTACATCGTCACTAAAAGTTAAGCTCACCTTACATTGTTCCAATATGGTACTCCTTATCAGATAAGGACATAGCGCAATATATCAAGGTAAGTCTGCTAACTTGCTTGGCTCCACTTTGGTGCAGCTTGTAAGATAGGGTCATAGTGTAATCCAACAAGGTAAAACCACTACCTTTCAGGATATAGAGGGTGTATATTTTATTTATTTTATGTATTTTCTAAAAAGGAGGGACATGAGTATTTTAGGAAAGTTGATTTTAAGGAATAAATACAAGATGTATAGAAAAAATATATTAAAAATAGAGTGGGGAAACGAAGGGTGATCACGGGACTTTTGATGAATAAAAAATTCAATCAGGGCCCCAAAAATGTTTCCGACCCCTGACTTAGACCATGCAGCAACGTATGCGACTCACTAATAGTTAAACACAATTCTCAGACGGGATCGAGCCAGAGTCCCTCTAATTAGGAGTCTTTCTCATTTTTCGCTGAGCTACAAGATCTACAGTAGACACAAGTTTGCTAAGCATTAGACTTAACTTAAGAGCAGTGCACTTAGGTTCGCTACAGTTGAGTGTTATGTAAGGTTTGTATTAGTCTATGTTAGGGTGGGATGGAAGGGGACGCGAGGAAAAACCGATGATTTTGCAGATTTATGGCAAAATATTTTTTTTTGCCAAAAGGAATAAAATATTGGTTCAGTACAAACATAGAATTTAATTTTCTTTAGTGGTTGACCTCAAAATTTCTTGAATAGCTGTCAAGGATATTCTGGAATGACGACGACTTTCTTTTTTTATTTAAAAAGTTTGTTAAATAATGCCACCATGTTCATGACAGATATTCATGAACTGTTGATACCAACATGTGAATAAAATTAAACTCTTATGTTTGTGCTGGAGCAATATTTTATTTATTTTGGCAAAAAAAAAAAAAGTTTTGCCATAAAAACTGCAAAAACACTAGCCTTTCTCGCGTCCACTTACATCCCACATTGAGGGTGCAAATGAGCTTAATTTTCACATTGCAAGTGATTAAAAATTTAATTTGAAACTTTTTTTTTACTGAAAATGCACATCAGTATAATATTATACTGTATACAAAGTGACGTTTAAATATACACTCACCGAATTTTTACAGAGATTAAATATTTTCTTATAAAACGTGATTATCGGTATTTTCTTTAAATGTAACTGATTTTTATAAACGATTAACATATTTACAAGTTATTATATTCCAAGCGATTATACCTAGCAAACCTTCCTTAGTTTATTGTATATAACGAACTGTGTCATGAAATATTGAAAACGGCACGTTGGTGGTGGAGCTACCAATTAGTTTTCGCATTCAAGAGAATTAATACTCTCTCTGTTGCCTGATAAATTCAAACCGAGGCTTCTTAAATCGGTGGACAGAATTCGTGCCACTGAGCTAAGCTGGCGAGCTAAAGACTGATTTTAATAGGAAGCCCATTATTTTAAATATGGAAAACTATTTTGACACAATGGTATGAATAAAATATTATATTAGTATTTATAATCTTAGCCCGTTTAATTAATAATGCAAAAATAAGTTATACAGTAATTCGTAAAGAAGTACTCGTATTATCAAAAGTTTTTTATAATCCTTTAGTCAATTAAATAAAACATACTGCCATAATGTTCAATTTTATGGCGACTTTTAATCTATGCTAGTGGTCGAAAGTTGACTTCCTATAAAAATTCAGGGCTTGGCATCCCTTGATGGCTGTTAGGAAACTCAACGTATGCAATACTCTCGGCCCATTATCATCGGCGGTCTGCAGTTACAGGATCAGGTATGCGTTAGCTTTCTTAAAAAACACTATAACAGCAGAGATTCAATCCTTGGCAGGGTAAATTAGGATGGCATGAGTGATTTTCCATCATTTATCAAGAAAAACCTGATGGTGTCAATTAACTGGATCTTGCACTGTCTGTTTCCAGGAGAAGTACATATGGTGCATCATACATCATGTTATCACAGTGAGAAACGTAGTTTGATCTGACAGTATTGTT
>CABFVX010000723.1:215180-226657 GCA_902151425.1 Timema shepardi | reverse complement strand
CCCCCCCCTATTTTCAACCTAGTCTCCCACCCCTCCCAACATCCCCTTCTGACATAATGAAACACGTGACGTTCTTTGAATGTCGCATCGCCATGTTTCTGACACCTTGGTACCCGTAGCGCAATGGATGCTACAAAGGGGGTTGAGTTCGAAAGTACTATGGGTTAGGGGTTGTTTTATCCTTTGTAAATACAATAAACTCTCTATTTAGTTACCGTAACTGACCACAAAGTCTCTCCAAAGTTTTATTTTACAAGCCTCATCCATTGAAAAGCATTTTAGCGGTTGTTTTCAGCTCATAGCAATTAGTTGGGTTGATTAAATATTTGTCTGACCCCCATTAAATGAAATATCCTTTAATAAATAAATTTACATGTTTAGATGTAATAAGCGTCTAAAGTAAATAAAATATGTAATATAAAATAAGAGATGATTTATTTAGTTACTTATATAACCGTTCACTGGGATAAATACTTAAATCATTTTTCAAGCTATATTATTAAATAATTGGTAAAATGCACCACACCATCTTTCTATCTCTTTTATCTCAAAATAAATATATTTACTAAAAACCCGTATTAGTGAAACGAGATACCAAACATCATAGCATAAAAACCACACTGAACGTATTAATGTGCACGGTTAGGGAAACCTTAAAAAAATAGAAGTATATCATTCCATTAAAAAACATAACATTCAATATCTGTTTTCAAAGAAATGCGTAAGAAAATATATATTTCTTTATAGCTTAGAATTTTTTTTAACTCCAAAAATAATTAAAAAAATTAATAGTAATATAACTTAATTAGGATAAGCTATTTTGTATCATCAATGAGTGCCAAGGCATGATACATTTTTAATTTTATCTAATGAAGTTGTTCAACTTGAACTTTCTGAACTGACTGATTATATCAGCACACGACGATATTATAGAATTTGCTAACTTAAGGTAATGTAATATACCCTGAAAGTCATTTTCATAGAAAAACTACAATTTTAATTTAATTTTTATTTATAATGCTAAGCGATGTATTGATACAGAGTTTAATTAAATTTTGTGGAAATATATTTTTTTCTATTTTTACTTTATGCTAAACTATCCTTATATTAAGCTCTGGTATATTTAGTTACAAAATCCCCAGGGAGGACCTTATGAAAACACTAAATACAAAGTTTTAGCTCAATAAGTAAAACGGTATCGGCTCTAGGCTAAGATGCAGACTCAAAGACACACAGACAGACGGCAATGCGAGAAAAATAAACTTTTGTGAAAATCCCACCCTTAGTTCACCCAGCTGAAGCACGAACCCCAACCTCCTCATCAGTGGTGTTCAAGTGAAATGTGAATCTAATCCCTTTTTATGTTTCGGTGTGTCATAAAACGATGGCATTTATTAAACTAGAGTTTTTAACGATCACAATACTTCTCTTTCCGAGGGGTCATGATCAATATACTCTAATACGGCACTAGCGACGTTGATTAAAATTCGTATCCAGGTATGGTTTATAATCACAAACAATTTAATACTTCCCATTTTTAAATGAAAATTACATTGAGCTTAGCTTATATAAATTAAATTTCCAATTTTGATCATATATATCCAAATCTTTGGGATACTAAAAAGCTTTGAACAGTGGTTACGCTCTGAAACTTATTTTTTATTAGTGCACGTATTAATACCCATTCAAGATTTAAGCTTGTTTACTAATTACACTAAGGTGCTAGGGATTTGGAAGGTTGAATTTTAGTGGAAATTTACTCACACTTGCGTGTAGGGAGAGTGGAAAAACACTGAGATAAACCCACCCTCAGTATGCCCAACAGGGATCGATCTCAAATCTCTCTTGTCTTTGACAGGCTAGTATCTGTCAAGAATGTTGCCTTAGATCATGCTGCCACCAAAGCGCATAGAGCACTCAATATAATCAACATTTACTTGAAAGACTATTTTATAAAATCAATATTTTCTGAGCTATAGGTGATTTTTTTTTTTAAATGGACAGAACAATTAATGTTTCTGTAATATTGTATATTATGTCATGTACTCTCAATTGTGCAATGCAATGTTTGTTTATTCACATTGGCTTTCTATAATGTTGTTAATTATTTATTTTCCCTTATTACACGAATTATAACTTAAGTATAGTTAGATAAAGTAGTGATGAAATTATTAGGTGCACCGTACCATCTAATTTACTCTAGTAGTTATATACATTATATTAAATGGTAAATTTTTTTAGATTTTATTATTCAAACTCGATTTAATAAGGTAGGTAAGTCATCGTTGTTTTAGTACAATAGCTAGGTTTTAGTTGATTATTGCTTGACTTAGTATAGTTCTTATATATATAAATTGATTTTTGTTACTTTAAATTACTTTAATTTGCTTTAAGATTCCCAAGATAAAGTCAAAACTGGTTCGTGTTACTACAAAAGATAAAAGAGTACATTTAATTACTGTTATCATTTTAACAACTCATTCACCGTGTGCAAAATAATGAAGAAAAGTTTCACTTCAAATCTGCTGCATAAATTCTTCCCAGGCCTATTCTACACTAATGGTTAAAACGCTAGCAACCGCTTCTTTGAATGAAGCCCTTGTTATCAAGTTAGAAGATAAGTTTTCGCCTACACCAACGTTTTGACCACTACCTCTGGTGGCGTTAAAACCACCTAGCGGTAGAAACGCGAATCAAACTACACCAGGCGATAACAGGCAGTTGAGCCTCAGTGTCACTAAACGTCTTTCAATAGGAATAACAAATAGGGTATACTCTTTCTCAAGATGGTTATCACATTTTGTAATATTTTCATTCACTAAACCAAGTATTTATCAAATGAAACCACAGGCATTCTTTAGTACAAAAATAACTTAGCTGGGTACATTCTGTTTCATAAACATAATACGAAACTGTCTTGTTGAAAGACGGTTTTATAATGTGGGGTNTTTTGTTTTTGCGAGTTTGCTCCTACAAACAAGTCCCGAAATAGAGCCGGCCTGTACAATGTCAATTTTTAAACAATTCTGCACAAGTGGAAGCAAAAATCGCGGTATTTAAACCACTAGTGTAGAATCAATAGTATTTTGATAGCTGTTTAACGGTTGCGTTTTGAGAGTCGTGTGTAGATTCAAGATTTTGGGGGCGTAAGCTAACGGCAAAACCGCCGCGTTTTAACCGCTAGTGTAGAATCGGCCTTACTGTGTGATACGAGACTAGGATGTCGTAAAAGAGTTCGTTCACACGATGCGTTTTTTTTGAACGTATCGGTTATTTGCTAAATCTTTTTTTTACGCTATGCAGCAGTGGTTCAAACATATTAAATGTGCATGTTAAAACGATATTGTCACAGAGCATACACGGTAAAATCACCGGTTCTATCGCTTTTTACATTAGGTTTTGTAAATTAAAGCCATGTGTGGTAATTCAGTAATCTTATAAATACATACATACATATATACATGCATATATACATGCATATTCATTCATACATAATGACGCTGTTCCCTTACTGGGTAGGCAAGACATTTTGCTTATAGCTCTAAAAGAAACTCCATACTTAATCCATCCCCACTTTCTTCATGCTTCCCTATCCTTGTATACTCCCTTCGCTTCAACAACAGCCATACACCGAGTCAAACATACATGCTTTTATTTTTAAAACTCTAAATGTTTATATTTTTCATATATTGGTCTATAACACTTAGCCACGTCTTATATAGCTCACTCCATTCTTTCTATCCACACACTCTACCTTCATATATTTGCTTCATCACTCGATACTCTTCTTCTCGTTATGCCCAAACCAACGTAAGACGCTACTTTAACATTTACCTATTGGACTCCCTTTCAAACCGCTCTCCTTCAACACCCATTCATTACTGACTCTATTCATGCGAGTTTTACACATACGTTTTCTTAGGTATTTTTTATACAAGCGTTTTGGGACGCGCGACACGGTGACTCGCGTTCTCTAAATACACAATGAATACACTTAAACTTCGCCACGGGTAATTTATGTCACCGTGATCTTAAAATTGTGTCATCGTAGCCAATAGAATGCCTCGTCCAAAATGACGCAAGACAATCCAAGATAAATTATATTCAATAGGGAGTTTTATAGGCCTCTCAGCTTTTGTATTAGCATGTTGGTGAGCACCCAACCTCTTTGTATCTCAGTACAAGTATCGGTGTAATTCTGTAGCAGGTAGTTAGTGCATTTATTATTTGTGGTTGAGTATTTAATGTCTACCATTTTATTTGTTCAAGTGTTTGGGTAAATATTGTCTACCGCTTTATTCGTTCATATGTTTGGGTATATATTGTCTACCTCTTTATTTGTTCCTGAAATGGCAACTATAAACGAATTCACCCCGAGGGGTAGAATAGAAAAGATGGGCAATCTTGTTCTTTGTTCCTCCCACTATTTTTTATGCTTGGACAAAAACAAACGTCCAGGACTCTCGTCGCGTGTCAAGAAACGCTTGTATAAATGGGACCTTATATATCTAATTCCAACCGCATACAGTTTGCTCTTCTGTTTCTCCTGACAAAACCAGATTTCACATCAATAAAACAATTCTTGCGTACAATATACATATATTGTAGTGGGGAACATTAAGACGATTCGGGTTTTATATCGTAAGGCGCAGCGTTACCGTGGGCTGACTAACTAGTTGGGGTTCAACTTTGCACTTGCGTTAATATCACATTAACAATGGAGAATATAAACACAAGAGTGGGTGTACGTCGAACCTACCTAACCGAGTGAACACTGCATTCAGTTGGCATCAATTCGAACAAATTTCCAGAACAGTAAAAAAAAACCTAGTCATCAACAAGCCGTAGGACCTCAATTAAAACTCTAGATAAGAATCTTTAGATATCTAAAAACCAGCAATGTGTTCATGGTAGACTTTTCAGAAGACTTTCTGACAAATTATACCAGTAATTTAGAGAGATATTAGAGCTAATAAGATCAACGCCTGCTTGGATATATCCTACATATTCTCTGACATTTGAAAACTTTTACTGTCAACTTACATGTGCACCAACCCATTTGGAGATTTTATTTTAAAATTATTTGCCAATATATTATTAAAACTCTATAATGAAGTCTTCTTAAATAACGAAGGCAAGGTATCTTGAATAACCATTAGTTATGAACCGTCGTAAAAGATATCCAGGAAATGATCCATTTTATTTATATTGAAAGTTCTTCTTGAAAAAAAGATTATTTCATGGTTCCGAGGACTTTCTATTAATAGCTATAAAAGAAATAATTTGATAAAATTAACAACTGGATTTTAGTCCAGTTAACAACGCCACTCCACACTTACATGTCCATAGATACGCTAGTATATCATAAGGAAGCTGTCCACTACTCTGTACTATTTTTAATTCCTTTAATAAATCTGGTTTACCCATTCACACAGTTATTTTAAAATTGTTTAGTAATTTAAACTCACATAAACTGTGTAATGGAACACACTTACGGATAAACAGTCTGTAAAACTGTATGATAGATGCAATATCGTGACCGGTTGCAATATTCGAAATAGACCGTGATACCAAGAATAGCCAAGATTTAATCAGACCAGCCCTCTCAGTTTGAACGCATGCAATTTCCTATCCAGGTTTTCTTTCCGATGCACTTCAGCAGAGAAAAAAGACAAATTCTGAAGGTGTCAGGCCTTTATCACCCCATAGAATGTTTCACCCGCTAAGAACTATATGTAACGTGTTGGTTCTGTCATCAACTTGCCCTGCTTGGTCTTGATAGTTAAACCAGTAGCATCGTTTACGAAGAGGCTTTGATCCACATAGTGTTCCTTTAATTCCTTTCATTAATATAAATGTCCTGTGTATCTAATATTAAAAACCGAACTTATTACTCTGGATAACCTTTTTTTGAGTCTGCAGGTACATCTTTAATCATCGTCAAAGATATCATCATAGTAATCTCTATCCGAAAGGTTGTGTGATTTCATCTCTGTGATGCGAATTAAAAATTTAGGCACTACGAATACTATGGTTTGAATAGGAATGTTTTTGAAACTGACGTAAACACGTGCGAAACTACTAGCAAAAGTTAATACTCATATATTTAAAAGGGTTATTACCCTTTCTTCTAAATAGTTTATTTAAAATGTTTTCACATGTTAACCTGATTATAGTGTTTTAAAATTTTATATTCATTTTAATTAATAAGTTATTAATGTGTGAAACTTGTTTAAAAAACATAATAGAATAACAAAAACGCTCCATGGTTGGGGTTTATTTCTTTGTTTGTCGGGTCTTTTGAAAATTCCTCTTTACATGTTCAGAGTAAGTACAGATAGCATTGTATTGTGAGGGCTTGATGTTCGGGTGTATTATGTGTTCCTGTATCTATGTTGTTAGTTTGGAAGTAGACACACAGAGTAAAATACGCTTTGTTTGTTTGATAAGATAATTCCATCACTCAAAACAATTTGGCATGACTAAGTTCCAAGCTTTAGAACTCGTCATTCTTTAATAAGATAACATATACTTTAAGTCCCGGTGCATTTTCAAGACAATAAAATTTAAATTAGATATATGGAATAAATAAAATGTATAAAATTACAGGTATGTATATATAAGTTTAATATAAAACGGAAAATATAAATATCTTATTGTTAAATGTATTATATTTGAGAGTAAGATGCATTGTAGGAATATTATTTTCATTCCTATAACTTATGGAAGACCTCGGCTGTCATAGGATGAAGTACCTCAAAAATGAATGAATAGCAGTCTCAAATCCAGCCAAGGTCAACGAATGATCATCCATAGCACAAATTCCTTCTAAGTATACCACCAGACTCAAGTAGATTCTTGCAGTTACATGATCATTATGTATATTTTTATGTGGGTTTGCCATTTATTTCTCACTAGCTCATGGAATCCGGTGTGTAAGCCAACGGTCATGGTAAGCAACCACTTTATCAGGTCTTGCTTAGTAGATATACTTTCTTACAGATGTAGAGGGTGGGTTTCACTAACCGGTCGGTAGGTCGCGTTTACACGCTACCTCGGATGAATGAGGTAGCCCATGATAACCTAACTTCGGGTAATGTACTCCTTTAATGCGTATAACCCTAACGGGTAGTAAGACGCGGTGCTAATAATAATAATATTCCTTTAAATATAGCTGATGGACAGATTTTAATCAAAAGTAAATCATAATCATTCCTTATTGAGGACCTTTGATGTTTAAATTCTCCTTTATTATCAAACACCAACTTAAATTTTCAAATTTTGAAAATCGTTTGAAATGTTAACAATTATTATTATTTTCTTATTTTGAGTCCGAAACATGACAGTTTAGCGTTAACTATCACTTTTGGCCCACCTTATCAAGTTTACACGTTAAAAAAAAATATTTTGCAAAAATGTAATTTTGAGATATTTTATAATAATATAATCAATGAATTCCAAGCTAATGACATAAAATATTTAGTATTGTAATCATTCAATAACGGTCAGATTTTCAAATTTCAAATAAAAATAAAAATTGTTTTACTAAATATATTAAATGTTTTCAAAAACTGAACAGTTAGGACCACAATTTAACCAAAATTGCTTTGAGCTTAATTAGAGCTTATATTTTACAGACATCTCCATTTGATAGATATGTTTTTTTTATTAATAATATACTGGTAGGGACTGTAAAGCCTTGTCTAAAATTAACGCTACAGTTGTTTTAGCGTTTTTTATGGATATTTAATAGAAAACATTTATTCTCTGATGATATCTAAAACTCATTTAGAGAGAGAAACTACTCTATCATTCACACTAATCTAAAATTATCTACTGTATATATAGAAAGCTGTGCTACCAGTCTTACTTTCCATTCGCCTATCTGAAAAATACATTAATTAAATAAAGGGCATAATGTAGTAAGGGTAATACTAAAGAAATGCTTCTGAATTTTAACGAATATCCTAAAACTTGTAAAATGCATCATTAATGCGTCGGATCAGAATTTGAAACGCTTATGAAAGCTTAGAACTATGGTTAGTTTAATTTGACGTTGTTAATCGAATACCGTACTAATTTTTAATATATTCAATTTAAATTAACGTACTAAAGCTTGGATCTCTATAAAAAAAAGTTAATACAAATAATTTTATTTTGTAAACATTTAAAATGTATTTTATATATTTTTTAAATCAGTAAGCCCCATCTATACACACTTTTATACTTAGCATATTTATAAAATAGATAATCAATAAAGTGTAGGCTTTCTAGCAGATAAAACTTAAGCGTTTATATAATGGGTTAAGTGTAAAGTTTAAAGTTTTTTCATAGAAAATAAAAGATAATTATAATTTAAAACAAAATGCCATACCATATACCATACCTAAAACATAATCAAATGTCTATTTGCTATAAAACCCTAGGAAATTTTGACTAAATTCTAGTTTAAAAATTTGTTGATTTCATTTAATAATTTTTTGAACTATAAAATTAAGTTAAATTTAAAGAATTGTTATTTACCTTCTTGATTAAGTTTTCAAATACATTAAATGATATATTTTAATACCATTCTTGTGGTATAGTGGTCAGATTACCTTGCTGCTGATCTAGAGGTGCCGTGTTCGATTCTCAGCAGATACCTGGGGATTTTCCTATAGAGTAGAATAATTCCTATGGTCACCATCGTTTGGCTAGTTAGGCTTAAGTTGGGTTGAGCTTTTCATTGACTTAACGCTATCATATTCACTATAATCATCCTTCATTTAATCGAGATATGGAAATATTTTCCACAAATGAATGTACGATTAGTTTATCTGAGCGTTCTATTAGTAACGGTACATTATTACTGGCCAATTCTCACGCAAACTGAGCTACAGATTGCTATAGCTCAGGAACTCCATTATTTTTATTATTGACTTAAGAGGAAATCATTAAGTTAGAGATAACATTGTTTACATGTTTGATGTTTACATATGTTTAAATAGATTGTGTATTATGAATTTACATTTGAGAAATTTTATACAGTTTGTTGTAATGTGTTCAGGGGGATATAAAGTTTTCATGAATAACGCATGAAAAAACTTTATTGCTAGAACATTTACAGTAATCTTTTTTGTTGTGTTTTTTTTTTGTTAAAATTATGTAGGTAAATATTTTTAGCAGTTGTAACGTAAAAGAAAAAGTTGCTATCGTCAGTTCCAACTTTTAACTCAGATTTTTTTTTTTTGCCAAACATTTTTTAAAAGTTTTTAACTTTCTGCTTTCTACCTTTTTTATAGTTAGAATTATACCCAAGGAAACCCTGATTTCTTTCTTATGCGATATTTTTATTACGATGGTGAATAACATCAAACTTTGTTGCTAAGCTCCCCTTTTTTTTAGGGTGATGGGAAGGGGTGGATGGGAGGATGTTAAAAGGGTTGCTGTCCACCTTTTACTAACCTTTACATAGTATGAGGATGGAATGGATTTCCAAAGTACTTTTACAGCGGACTAGAGGACTTAAAAATAGTATTATGTTTTTGAAAGTAAAAAAAACCAATTCTTGGAATCACAAACAACCAAAAATGGGATGACACTATTGAGGTGCAGCCATGTGAGATAATACATTATTTTCTCTGGCAGAAACCCAGAGGTCACCCAATTTAATTCTTTATATACCTTATATATACCTTATATATATATAATTTATTTTCCACCAGGAAAGTCGAAGGAAGGGAAGCAAGACGAATGAGCTGTCTGTTTGTTTTCTATTACGAAAGATTCCATTTTTCCAAAGTTTATACTTCATTCTATATTTTTGGAGGGAATAAGTTTGGTGAGATTTTAAAGGGTGTAGGTTTAATAGTGCGACAACCTTGACCATAAATTGTTATTCCTACTTCCACTTACAAATTGAATATATGTTAGTACTTCATTCAATATAAAATGTTGTTCCGAAATATTAATGGAAGCTATGATCACAAACTAACCAGTGAATTTGATATTATGACAAAAAACATTTAACATATGTATGAAAATGGTTTCATCCTTGTTTTATGAAGAGTTTTAACAAAAAAGGTGACCTGGTGGTCTAGGGGTAAGGTGTCAGACTTTTATGCTGGCGGCCGGGGTTCAATCCTCGGTCCCGGCAAAGATTTTTCTGATTACCAAACCCTTCCTTCACCTCTGACAAGACATCCTGTGAATGTGAGGAATTCCAGGCCTCCACCGTGGTTCGGATTCCACGTTAAACTGTAGGTCCTCCATTTCAATTCACAATCACCCTATCATTACACATTAGCGTAAGTGCGTATAACCCGAACGGTTAGTAAGACGCGGTGCTAATAATAATAATAATAATAATAATAATAATAATAATAATAATAATAATTTAACAAAAGAAAAGTCCTTTCAATGAATTGATTGTGTATTTAAGATGAAAATCATAATGTTTGTTTTGAAAGAGTATACCATTAAGAAAAGAGAAATACCTTTTCCACGCAAGAGCGTAAGAAGAGAATTAATTATCATAGACCTGAATTGAAAAATATGTATTTACTTATTGGTAAAAAATAATTGTTTTTAAAAATATATTTCAAGTAAAAGATTTTCATTTAAATTTACTTTAATATGATGGGCTACGAATAAAGAAGCTTGAATTTAACTATAAATACAACCTCATTTTTGAGGTAGGAGATTGGGAAAACATCTAATGAAAAATCCTCAATAAATGCAACCAGGATTTGAACCTTCACATTCCCATCACTACCTAACTAGTCGAGCTAGACGTAAAGTCAACGTGGCCTCCAATGAAATTATATTAAAAATAATATATTTGTATTATAATAGTGTTTACTAATATAGCTAATAAGAAATATGATGGATTAAATAAACAAATCTATTTTTTTTACACCATGTCTTACTGCCTGTTTGAGTTATACACTTATATATTAATTACACTATTGGTTAGGGATTAAGCAGTGGCGTGCGGTGACTTTTCTCAAAGAGGACTAGGTTTGAAGACACCTTTCATTATGGGGTTAAAGAGGAATACTCTCCATATAATGTTCAATAATGTTAACTTAGCAAATACTTTTACAGGTCATAGGGTAGGCAAATTATCTCCCTCCAACCGATTCACAATATTTAGACATGGAATAAACAAACAAATACATAAATAAATAAATAAAAAAACTCGGAAAAAATAAACACATAAATAATTACGTGTATAGTCTTTCATTTTTGTTTTAGCAGAAATGTCTGGAGTTGGCCTACTTTTCATTATTACTTGCTGCTTTTCTTCCAAAGACCCGCCTCGGTGGCGTAGTTGGCTAACGCGCATGTCGTGTTGAGCTCGACTGCTGAGGACGGGGAGATCGAGGTTCGAATCTCGGTCGGGTGAACTGGGGGTGATTTTTCCTAAATGGTTTTCCACTCTCCCTCCACGCAAATGCGGGTTCACTTCCTCTAATTCAACCTTCCCAATTCCTAAT
>CABFVX010000723.1:155215-214780 GCA_902151425.1 Timema shepardi | reverse complement strand
TCTTTCATCAATGGGAACAATTACATAAGCTTAACAACCACAACACTACCACTTATAAGAAGCAAACCCAAATTACATTTACCTGTGACAGAACGCCAAGTGTTAGCATATCTCTTATTAGAGAGACGGACTAGGCTGGTTTCACATAGTCCTTTCCCCGGTAAGAGCCGATAAGACTCGAGCGCTTCCGATGTTAGTTGGGAGAGGGGAAGGGGTCCGCGCAAGTAGCGGGAATATCATTGAGTATTGTGGCAGCGCGTCTGATGTTAGTGTGTTGTCATTGTAGAGAGGGAAGGGGGTGTGGGGGCAGCACACAAATAGCTAGAATATCGTTGAGTATTGTGACGCAAATTGAGACTCAGATAGATTTTATTTTATGCTTTTATTTCTCGTTAAAATTTAACTCAAAATAAATAAACTAGAAATGTCTGGGGACTAGCCTAGTCCTACTAGTCCATTGACGGCACGCCACTGGGATTAAGAAGGTTATAGTCATTGGAAGTGCACATGTATTTGCGTGGCGTAGAAGTGGAAAACTGTTTAGGAGAAACAACCCTCGTTGCAACTGACCGGGATCGAACCTTGATCTTCCCGTCTTTGGTAGTCTAGCTCAACACTCTAGTCATGCGCTAAACTACAGGGCCACCGAAGCGGGTTATTATGTTTGTTGATTACGATTATAGCCGCAACTAGATATCATATTATTTAATTTAAAAAATGACCCCTTTACAGCTGAATAGAACCCAGGACTTTTGGCCTAGTATAACAATGCTCTAAACACTGATAATATATATTTAAAGTAGTTCAAAAATCAAATATTTATGTAGAATCGGTGTTCGTGAAAATATAGGTAACTTTTACCCATTCATAAAATATCTACGTTAAATACCTTTAACTCAACTAGAATTTCAAATTAATTCGATTCAAATCATATCAAATTCTTAAATCATATTGTACACCAAATTAATGAGTATTTGAATTATGTTAAACCTAAAATGTTATTTAAAAAAACTCATTTGTTATCACTTCAAGCTGAATAATTGTGAATTTGTTTGTTACTTTTGAGGAAATTTAATAACAATTGTTAAGAGTCCAATGTGGTACTCATCAAAGAATACTAGGAGGCCATTTATTCTGTTTGCTCACCTATAATTCAAGATGTGCCTTTGGACACATAAATACCTCTGGTCCTTGGATACATAAATTCACTTGCTTATCGGGCATATAAATGCTTTTAGCTTGTGAGCAATTAAATCCCCTTAGCCTGTGAGCATTTAAATGCCCCTAGCTGGTGGGAATATAAAGTAAGATCTTTGCATTTGAGCACAGAAATGCCCCTATTCTTGAGCAAATAAATACTCCATCCCGTGGGCACATCCCTACCCCAAGCGTTTAGACACATAAATCCACGTAGCCCGCAGACACATAGATGCCCCTAGCCTGTGGGCTCATAAACAACCCTAGGCTGTGGACACATTAAAACCCCTAGCCTGTGGGCATATAAATACCTGTGGTCTTTGGGCACATAGAGAATCCTATCACGTGGACACGTAGAACAAAAATCCAGGATCATATAATTTGACTTGTCAATGGGGATAGCTTGGGATTTGAAAATCTACCATCGAATCAACAGATATACTTCATTTATTATTTCATTTTTTATTAGTCGCCCTCCAATAAAATAAGGTTAAATTTTCTTTAAATTATACCTTCCTTATCTATACTTAATTAGTGTAACAACATGTTCATATCTCGGATTGGTAGGGATATTAGATGCAGATAAATAAAATTAAAGGCACAAAAATCAAAGCCCTAGGGACAAACAATATTTACTGTGGTTGGTATAAATGTGTAAATGGTGTTAGAGAATATATTATTATAATATTTAAAACATTCGTGATTTAGTCACACGTAGAATAAAGTATATCCTTTTTAATATTTAATTTCAATCCTCCACTTTAACCACATTCTATCCATCTCACCTCTTAGCATAACAATACATATAATTATGTATTATTATATTTTATTTTAAATCCCATCAATCTTATTTGAATTTTTACTCACGACGTCAACAGTTTGCCAATCTTTTCTTGTGAGCTTCAAGGGGAAAATGAAGTAATTAAGAACTCAGAAAATCTCATTTCATGTATTATCACACTTACAAAACAAGTAAATACTAAAATGGAACTAAATAAGAAAACAGAAACAGTTCTATATTACGTTTAAAAACTTACTTGGAAACTATTGAAAAATAAAATTTCGTAATGATTTACTTAAATAGATATAATAATAGTTATAAGAAAATATATTTGGTTACAAATATGTGAATTAAGTAGTTTTTCATAGTAAATTTTTCTAAATCTCAATGCGAACTTTGGTTATTACCTACATTTTTTCAATTAAAATCTGTATTTCTATGTGGATTGAACAAATTAACTTAGACAATTCATAAAGAAAATAAAGTAAATGAAAATATCGCAGAATAATTTTTTAAGTGTAAACATTAACATAAATACTGAAATAAAAAACTAAACAATTCTTAAGTACATTGTATTGAAAGTAGAGGCAATATTAAAAATTATTTAATTTCAATTGATGTACATTTAAAATATAACAAAATAATTTATTTGAATATTATGTTTCTATCATAGAATAAAATATATTGACCTTAAGAAATCAAGTATTATATATAACTTTACTTAATATGTATTGTTATTATCCAAAATTTCCTATGGCTTGCTATAAAGGCAATAAAATATTGAGATAATACATTATAGGAAATAAAACTCGAATTAGATTGGAAATCAAGTTTAAAAATGACCTTCAAATGTGTCTGCGAACACCACCTATAATCTTGCTTTTACCTCCAAGTCGTCCTAAAATGATGGTTTTATTTAATCCATTACCTTAGGCAACGTGATCTCTGGTAGAGATTTACATATTAAGGAAATAGTGTTTCTTTAGAATCATTTTATACATATGTGTGAGTTATTGCCTCGGAGACATCAATAAATTCTTAAAAAGTCTGTTTCACTTTCCTAATGAAGATAAAACAGTATTTGCGTTATTTCAAATTGGATGTATGTATAATTTGGCCTTAAGAGTTATCGTTTAATAAAATTCACCGAGAATATAATTTGGCTTGACATGTAAATAAAAGATCCAAGAAAAATTCCTCCAGAGCACAATTGTTATCGATTGGTTATTATTGTTCATAAGTTCAGACGGAAAAGTTTGAAAATTTATAAGAACATAATTATTTCTTCAAGGTCATTTTTTTTAAATTTCACCTCATTCTATTATCTATCCATACAATCGAAACATTAATACTGATAGGACAGGAATAGTTAATAAACGATTTATAAGAAAAGTACCAAGTGGCAAAATAGGGATTTTTTTTTAAATGAGCATAAAATCACTATCAAATAAAATTTTCTCAGAAATCCCAAATTATAATTTTGTTAATTATATTAAACACTTTAAAATATATTTTTTATTTATTATTAAAATAATGTTTAACCCGTTATTAACACGTATAGGCCAAAATAAACTATATCAGATTAAAGCGATGACCTGGCGGTCTAGGGGTAAGGTGTCAGACTTCTGTGCTGGCGGCCGGGGTTCAATCCTAGATTTATCAATCACAGATTTATCTGATTACCAAACCCTTCCTTCACCTCTGACAAGACTTCTTGTGAATGTGGGGAATGCCAGGCCTCCACCGTGGTTCGGATTCCACGTTAAACTGTAGTTCCTCCATTTCATCTCACAGTCACCCTACTATTACACATTAGCGTAAGTGCGTATAACCCGGATGGGTAGTAAGACGCGGTGCTAAAAATAATTATAATATATCAGATTAAGGCGTTCAACATCATGCTCCCATCATTATGATGATTCCTCAATATAAAATCATGAGATAATTGGGGCAATACAAATACAAATATGACCTTTAATAAATTAAATGAAAATAAACGGATTAAAATAAAATATTACCTAATCCGAGAACTCAATGCGCACAGTAATGCAATCCATTAACAACGCAATGTTAACCTAGGCATCATCATAAGTGAGACGAAATACTATAAATTGTTACAGAAACATGTTGGAAGAAAACACATATTATTTAAGCAAAGGGCATTAATGAAATAATATAATCTGTTACAGAAAGATTTTAAGTATCAAAGATTATGATTTCCCAAATATCCCCAAATTATGTCACTGGAATTTATTTATTTTTATTATCATCTCTTAAGATAGGAAATAATTTATCCTTTGATTCAATTTCTAGATTTGTTTTTAAATGTGAGAGGGTCATTTTATCAACCTGGAGTATTAAAACTTTATTCTATGCAGACAATTAGCTTTTATAATTCCTTAAGAAAGATGTTTTCTATCTCCCCCTTACCCCTCTTTTTTAGTTTTCACATTTATAATTTGAATTTTTAAGACTTATTTGGTGATTTAATATGGTGTTTCTTTACGCAGCTACAGAATTTGTAATTTCAACCAAATTGAAAATAGAGTTTTATACTAGTCGTATCAATTTTAAGCTTTTCCATTGCCAGGGATTTAATTTAAAAATTTCATATATTCAGACGTAATTCGGCTATATGGGAAAGTATTTACTTTTACATTTAATTGCATTTCAAATTTAAATTTTATACCCCGTCAAAAAGTGATTTTTATAAGAGCGTCAGAAATTTAAAGCGACCCGCAATATCCATTTTCAACACCTTCATTATGACATTAACTAACTATTAACTAAATCGCACAGTTCCGTCCCCACTGAGGGTGGGGTTTGATTGTTATAAGATGACTACATCCTCTACAACCGAACGGTCTTATGAATATCAAGATATTTTCATATGGTTTTGAGATCTTGATAATGAGCCTAGGAAAATTTATAAATATTCTTTACGTGAGCGGGTCGGTTACTTATGATATTTGTGAGGCAGGAAAGCTATTTTAATTGTTGATGAATTTGGAGGGGGAGATTGCCATCGAGTTTCAATACTCTCCTTTCAGGCCCAATAATGTTACATGGTGATTCTTGTTGAATATAAGATGGTATGATGGTATGGTACGGTACGATATATGAAATAGTGATTCAACTTGTTTTTTGTGATACATGGTGGATCGGCTGAAGGCTTGGGTTCTAATAAGATGGATGATCTACACCACTTGTGGTCAAGTACAACCTCATATAGGTTAATGAAGCCGATGATCTCTTGGTGTTTGTAGAAGGGTTTGTAGGTGCTCTTGGATTTTTAGGTTGTAAATTGTGACTAGCAAGTGAGGGGGGAAGGGATATTATTTAATGGCATAGTACGCTTGTGAATTTCCTGAAGCTTGGGGGTTATATATTTGTATATTACCGAGTTTTATTTTAGTTAACCTTTGCAGAAGGCGAGCCCTTACGTTAGAGATTTGTCTCTGTATAACTTTAGTCTCTGTAGCTACGTACATATCTGCGTGGTGGGAAAATGGGAGGTTAAATAGCTGTCAAAATGCTTGTTGGTTGAAGGATTGAACACAGACCTGCGTAGTGGGGCTAGTTGATACTGTCTTTGCGCATGTATAGTAGAGTACTGGTTTGACGAAAGCAGAGTGCGTCACTATGAGATTTTTAAGTGAGCACCCCCTTTGTCTCAAGGATGAAGTGAGGGAAAGTCTTTATCGTGCCCTATTAATTGTTTCGCTGTGCTGTTGTTTGAAAGTCATGGTGTCATCAATGGTCACTCCCAGGTATTGAACAGTTTCCCTGATCAGGGGGGGGGGGGCGGTTCTCNCAGGGGGGGGGGGGGCGGTTCTCAGGATATTTTCTGCAGAAGGATTTGAGGAGGATAAGCTTGCTATTTTTTGGATTAATAGTAATTTACCACCTCATAATCCAGTCTGTCAGAATGTCTCAGTATTTCTGAAGTCATCTCACAGCAAGGGCTGGTGATCTGTTTGTGGCCCAGAATGAGGTGTCATACGTAAAATGTGCCAGTCTGACATGATGGTTCATAGGTTAAGGGATGTCTTCACAGAAGAAGTTGTAAAGCATTGGGAAAATTGCCATTCACCGCGGAACACCACATTCTAGAGAGAAAGGGACTGAACACGAAGGAGTCGACTCTTAATCGGAATGTATTCTCGGAGAGGTAAGCATATTAAATTCTGATTAGTGGAATGTGTAAGGTGAAAGTGTGGAGCTTAGGGACAGTACTCTCGTCCAAGCCCAGATAAAAAGCCCTCTTGAAGTCGAGTAGAAGTAAATATTTGACCTCTATCTGTTGATTTGGTAGATAGTGTCAGTTCAGAGTATAAGTATTTGCTTAACTGTGTTTCTGCCAGGTCTAAATCCTATCTCAGTCAGCGAAATGATGTTATGTATGCCGACAAACTTCTCAATTCAATCACTCAGAATCTTCTCGAAAAGCTCACTGAACACATTTAGTAGACTAATGTACCTGTACGAGGCACGGTAGGATATTGGTTTCCTTTGGTTGTGTATTACCATGACCACTCCCCCTTTAGAGGATGGGGTGGGGGGAAGAAGCCCCGTCTGAGATACTACGTTGTAGATGTTCCAGAATTATTGTAAAATTCGCAGGGGTTTTCTTGGTAAAAAGCCTTCAAATCTTTTCCTCCCCTGGAGCAGTTATAAAATGTAAGTACTTTTAGAGCATTATAGTGTGAGATGATCCTTATACTCACATGAAAAATGTCATTGATCTAACAATGAGAAAAGTAGTTATTTCTTTTGGTTTTGGAGATTTCAAAAACCTCCTTTTCACTAACCCCTTTTACAAATAGCTAGTATATAACATATATTTGTTTATTTTAAGTAATCTTTAAACATTCCTGAAAAATTTGAGTTTTCTGATATTTTTTCAAATGATTATTTTATGTTTACCATTTTTATTACTAAAACTTTGTTTTTAAACCTTTGAACTCTTTTATATGGATAAATCCGTGTTATTTCGACAGGGATAAGGGTCGAGAGATAGGGCCATTAGTAGAAGGTCATAATGATGACACTTGTATAATATGTATATCAGTGTTTGTGTGATTTGCTAAAGGCAATGTAATCTCCTCCATTGTACAAATACCATAGTTTAGCTTGTCCAACCGTTCTGCCCGTTGCTGGTGTACTGGTGTACCCTTCCCTATTTCTGGGCTGTTCTCCCCTTAACCTCTTTATAGTCTGTTGGTCGTGTGTTTGGAGGTTTTGTTTACAATGAGCGTCTATAAAACTTACATCCTAGAGTATCCTTCCTTCTTCAGCCTCATATCGTTTGGGGAGCGTTAGTAGAGGATCAAAGTGAACAACACTGGGCTGTTAGTTACCAACTTGGCCACTCGTCTACAAAGGCGGGAAGCGTCAACTATAAACTGTTGCTTAGATCGTAGTTAACTGTAGCGTTCTTGGAAAGAGGATGGGAGAAGGTATAAAGGCTTCGGTTTGTATCTAAAGCTAAAATTAGATTATATGAAAGGTGATAAAAACTGTAAGGAAAAAGAACATCAAGAATAACGTTATTATTATCTAACAAAGTAGTTCCGATTAGTAAAGTCTGTATAGAGCTCTCAGCTATATCATTTTATAGTATCAATAAATTAATTACGGTATATTAAAACATGTATTCATTTGTACTTTTTTTAACGAATAGTAAGACATTAGGGGAGTGACTGAGGTCAGTGTCTGATATTATTAATTCAAAGTGGGAGTTGTTCAGTTAAAGGGATGTATTGCATATAAAGTAGGAACACTCCATGAAATTTAATATCGCGAAGTGTTAGCAAAATTTACCAAAAATTAATCGTAGTTAAAGTCATTCAATAATCAGATAATATCAATACTGATAAATATTTATGAATAAAATAGATTATCTTCACTGTTTAAGGTAACCAAATATGTTGTAAATTCTAAAAGTCTTTTATTAACGATTTATGACTACGTACAGTAGTAGAATTAATTGTACAGTATATGATCCAATCATAGGTGCAAGTTTTAAAATAAACATTAATTTTTACATTAAAATTATGTTGAATTTGTTAATTAAATATAAAACGGAAAGAGTCTAGGAACAGTCATTCAGGAATATAAGAAATCACTTATATAAGGCCTTCTATTTTTTGTCTGTTTAATGTGTAATTTCAATTCAATACCCATTAAAACAATCCGCACATTAACACTAATTAAGGTAGGAATAAGGAATAAAAGGTTTAGAAGAAATGTATCCACATTTGTATAGTGAGATATCTTGAGAGTAATTACGGGTAGCCTCCATCAGAACTTACGACTTAGATTATAATCCCTATCTCCCTAAAAAGGGAAAATAAGACAAGACCAGGATGGTGCCTTATTTTGTGCTCACCGATACGAATACATTGTAAGCCCTGCCCTGGTATCCATAAAATATTCCGTTTTATAAATAATTTAATTCATATTCTATAAATCAACTGAACCTGTCTGAGTTCAACCCTACGGGTGTTAAGATTTAGTACAAAAAAATAAGCTAGAATGTCGGCTACGTGTTGGTTGCGCCTTTGTGTGTCTGCGCCCACTTAGGATTAAATTTTTTTTGTATAATATTTAATTTAAAAAATTGTTTAAGTACTCTCCCGTATTGACTAAATATTTCGTGTGAGTCCGATTATTTATTATGAATGGTAATAGTTTCTCATCCGGTACGATATAAAAATATGTAGGTGTTATCACCCGCGTGTGGGTTGAGCCCTGGGGGAAACAAACTTGTGTGTTTGCGCCCACTTTATATTCAAATCCCTCGTTTCTTTCAAAGGAGGGTAAATGTTTGTATTTAAAAAAATTGTTTATAGTACATTTACCTAAGAAAACATTTGATTTTTGCTTTATTTCTCCTTCGGAAGACTAGTGGTTTTAGGTAAATTATTAACCTAACCTAATCTAACCTGACATAGTCTAGCCTAACCTAATATAATAAATCAACATCCCTTGCTACTGGTAGTTCTGAATCAGGACCGAGAAGAAAATAAACATCATGAATGTCCTCTTAATGACATCCAATTGTTAGAATGGAGGTTCTGACCAGCTGATGGGCGTAAGCACTAAACGGTCTATTCCAGGTGGGCACAAACGTGAACTTTTTTTTTATAGGGCACTTTCAACATGGGCGCAAACAAAACGCTTTCAGAATATCACCCCTGAGTGGGATGGTTAATGCATTTTTTTTTTCATTTGTGCAACCTCATCTTACTACCCTTTTGAACTATACAAATATTGACACTATTGAGAGAGATGGAGGTATATTTTAGAGGAAATGCACCTTATCCGTAAGGATGATTAGTGGAAAATTATGAGGGGGAAAAATAATGTTCTACATATAACCTACTGGGATTCAAAGCCAAACCTCCCCGTCACCGTCTGTTCAGTATATTTCAAGAGTAACTTCTAAGACCATTAAACAACTAAATGGAGCTACGTTTTTATAGAAAAAAATATTAAAAATCACATTTAGACACTTTGATGTGATATAAAATATTATAATAAAACGTAAAATACATTTTGACCTATGGATTCTAGTGTTAGTCAAAATAACTAGTTTTAGTCTTATGCAGTTAAAGTATTGCAAAGCATCTTGTTTTCTAAGTGTGTGAAATATGGTATTTTACCTTATATGGAAAAAAAAAGTTTTTTCGAAAACAAGGTGCCTAATAAGATGTTTAGTACAAAAATGGTTTAGGTTACTGGGGAGTGTATGAGGTTATATAATGATGAGTTCCTTACCCTGTAATCACAACAAGACTTTGTTGGGATAGTCAAGTCTCGTAGATTAAGTTTGGCAGGACATGCAGCGTGCGTGGGAGATCATAGAACCTTGTTCATGGTGTTTATGGGCATACCCAAGAGGAAGACCTAGACACAGATGGGAGGTTGACATTAGAATGGAGCTGAAATTGATAGGGTGTAATTAACGTAATGAGGTGGACTGGATAGAACTAGCTCAAGATAGGGATTGGGTGTGATGAGGGGGACTATGTAGAACTAGTTCCAGATAGGTATTGGGTGTTATAAGGAGGACAGGGTAAAACTAGCTCAAGATAGGGATTGACTGTAGTGAGGAGGACTGGATAGAACTAGCTCAAGATAGAGATTGGGTGTGATAAGGGGGAATAGGTAGAACTAGCTCAAGATAGAGATTGGGTGTGATAAGGGGGTACTGGGTAGAACTAGCTCAAGATAGGGATTGGGTGTGATGAGGGGGACTATGTAGAACTAGTTCCAGATAGGTATTGGGTGTTATATGGAGGACAGGGTAAAACTAGCTCAAGATAGGGATTGACTGTAGTGAGGAGGACTGGATGGCTCTAGTGGATCATGATAGTGATAGGTGGCGTTCTTTTGTTGGTGTGGCGATAAACTTTAGATTTCCTAATACTATGGAGTAGGTAAGAAGGCACGATCACATAACAATTTAAATCGTATTATATTGGAATATTTTATTGATGGTTCTATGATACAGATTATGGAAAATGACATTCATGAATGGCTCTGCTAAACAAATTATGGAAGGCCTCAACTTATGACGTTTTGCTATAGGCTAATATTCACCATCATTTATTTTTATTTTAACCCGATAGACTTAATAATTTTTTACTGTAATATTCAATCAATAAAAGTAACTAAATAAGTATCCCTTTAATTTATTTGCATAAAAACTGTTTGTAATTTATTTTTATTAATTGGACTTGACCCCCCAAGATGTTATCCTGTGACATGGTTTGAATCATGGCTGAGGTACACTGAAGGCGGTTTTTATTAAATGAATTCCCACTCTCTCCCAACGTAAATGGGGGAATATCTCCTATATATTATATTTTCCTCATCCCAAATTCCCAAGTGCAATAAATGAGGAGGATAGCCCGGATGGGTACTAAGACGTGATGGAAGTAAAAAAAAAAGTTGATTTAATTTGATATTTGTTTTATTATACTATAAAAATGTTTAATTCCTTAAAGTAGAGTGATAACCTTAAAAAATAAACGACATATTTACTACGAAACACTATTCATTTGACCTTGATTAAAACCGAGAAGAACAGTAGAATCAATTTTTTTTAACTAGTCTAGAAGGGTATCTACGCCAAGTTAACACAAGCTCTAAGAGTATTTTCCACTGGAGTTAACTTTACGACGCACTGGAACTTCGCGTTCGGGCGCCTTAACATTGAGAGCTTTGAAATTAAAGGTGAGATTCTCTCTCATTTCTTCTTTCTATTCTATTCTTATCTTTCTCTCTTTAGCTCTCTCTCTTTCACTCTCATGGCATTGTGCGTTCTCTCAGGGGAATGGCACGTACTCTTCGGTCGGGAGGGAAAGGGTTGGTTGTAGGGGTAGTAAGGGCATGTTGAGAAGGGGGTTGGTGAAGTGGATAGGGGGAGGGTGGCGTAGGCTGAATGTTTGAAGCCGTGAGGGTTTGACCTTTTCGTGTTTGACCTCTTGGGCATAAAACTAGTTTTTTTTCTGGAGCTAGTTACTCTACCTTTTACTACAATGCTGTGAGATCCCACTTTTAGCCAAAACGAAATTAAATATTAATATGTTTATTTGCGTACGGTGTAATCGATTGTTGTATCGCCGTGGGTATTTACGGCCCTTATTTATTCTCTCGAGAAGTGGTTCACAAAATGTGAGTCTCGGCCTACTTGTGGGTCGCGAGCCAATTTTTGTTTTGTTAGGAAATGCTATTTAAATGTGAGGATTATGAAATATTTGAGAATAGAAAATCATGAAAAGTTGTATTATTTGTCAAAATGTTTGGAAATAATCATAAAAGGAGACATAATAAGGTAATGGAAAAGGGAATCTAATTTCATGCTCGTGCCTGTGACATGGACTTCAATGATGTCATCAATGTAAACCGGAAACAAGCGCACCCTATGTATACGACTTTTTTGAAAAAATAAAACATCGAGATATGGAACTAGTCCTAATCAAAAATTTTTTGTAAAATTTTGTACATAAACCAAATTTTCCCACATAGTTTAGAGCAAAATATTTAAAAATAGGATTTCACCCAACTAGCTCATTAACTTTTTGATAACCATTAACACTATTCATATATGAAATTTAATCAAAATTATTCAAATCTTTTAAACAAATGTATAATTTAAAAATTATTTTTTATGTAAGATAAGCTTTAATTATTTTTAATTTGTAAAAAAAGGCTCTTTTTTATGAAAAACTGTTCCTAGTCATCCATCTTCAAGGCAATTTAAAAACCATATTTTCTCAAATTTGTCATAAGTAAACAACCTTAAGACTAAATTATTCTAACCCAATTTGGTAGCCACGTGGTCTCACACTCTATTCTAGTAGGAGGCTAGGCTGCCCCTGACAGGGAGTTTGAGGTTAGAATCTAGGTCACTTGTACTGAGTTTGATTTTTCCAAAGTAAGGTTCCACTCTCACTCTACGCAAATATGGGTGCACCCTCTATCAATATAATCTTTCTGATCCTTAAAATCATGAACGTAATTAGTGCATAAGCATGCAACCTGAACAGGTATTGAGATGAGTTGCTAAATAATCACTAGAAAAAATATAATAAATGTTGTTTTAGATCATGTATCATGATATCACGTTGCCTATTTAACAGATACCCATTTTGAATCAAGTATTTGTAGCTATTTAAAACATTTAAAATAATCAGTATTCGATAAACCCTTCCTAAATATATATTTTTTTAGTTAAAAGAAAAGAAAATAGGCAAACATATCAATTGCCAAATTTTAAATAAATATTTAGAATCGAATACCTTGAAGAATGACACCTGGACACGAGGATACAGTTAAAGACTCTACCATTGAGCTATCCAGGGATCATCCCGTATTAAAGTTCACACTCTACTCATATTTTGAGGCAGACTCTGTGATTAACGTGTGGATATACACTTGTTCAACAATGTAGGCTTTAAGTCAGTAACTGAATAAATTAAAGGAAAAATAGTCATAAACTGTTATCAAATGATTTCAAAAATAATTTTAAAATGTTTAGTTTATCAATTAAATAAATTACAAATCACAAATACTATTTTAACTTTTACTTACAGGTAGAAAGATACGTTTTTATTCACAAAGAGAGTTCATGCTATTCATAACAAAATCAACCAAATATACATTTTTATTCATCTGAGGCCTATTGGATTTAAAATTATAGCCTTGATTAAAATAAGAAATATATATGTTATCATAAGGCTACTTGTTATGTGTACCTCCATTTTATTTAACCATGTTTTTAAACAGTATAACATTTGAATTGACAGATGGACAGATTTTAGAATCAAATTAACCCGATCTTTCTTTTGAAATATGAAAAAATTGATTTAGTGTGATTTAAAACATCATTGCAAGCATTTATTTTCTAATTATATAGCGTATAAAAATAAATTGGGACATATTATGGGAGAGACAATATTTACTAATATGGTTTCGTTCATATGAAAATGTAATTGTTATGAAAATATACAAATTCTACTAAACATGGTTGTGTTTTCAAACACAAGATCAATTATTTGAATAACTAACATGTAATATATCATCGAAAAATATATATCCAATATTTATAGTTATTAAAAAAAGCATCGTATTAATTAACATCATGTATAAAATGTCATGGGAATAAATTAATAGCTTTTATTCTCAGTAAAATAAATCCAATGAAAATAAATGAAACATATATAAATGATTTAGGTTAGAAAAACTCAATCATCTTCCTAAATTATATGCCTATTGCATTTAAATAAATGGCAAGTAAGTTATTACCAATTTCTCTATTGATTCAAATAGAAAAAATAACATTAGAGTTAAACTGTAAATTGGATGTAACACATTACAAATTATAAATTGGTTGATATTATTAAATTTAGATTTGGATGTTTTTGCTATCAAATTGATGGCACGACACGATTACACAAGATTATTATATTGTGAATTATAACTGCGAAGAAAGTGTTCAAAAATGGATTGTAAATAGACTACCCTTGCAACTAAATAAAACTAAATTTTAGTAAATTAGAAAACTGAACATTTCAATTTGACAATAGTTTTATTTAGTAGACATTAAAAGCATAAAAATGTACAAGTTTTACAATAAGGTAGAAAATTATAGAATTTTAAATCTCTTCTCAAGGCAAATAAACTTGAGGGATTACTTGATTACTTGTGGCTACCTGGGCAACACAGTGGCCAGGCATAAGGCTGTAGAATTTCTAAAAGGAGAGTAATTTGAGAATTAGTTAAAGCAAAATATAGAACAAATTTATAGTATAACATTTACACAGTCTCACTTGACAAGGTTGAGTGTTACTAAATTAGTTGGATAGTTGACTGGTAAATCCTGCTGGATGATGGCTAAGGGCCAGGAGTCATTAAAGTACTATGGCAGGACATGTTCCCTTACGGTACTACCAATGCATTCAATAGTACATTAACCTAATTTTGAACTACCACAAAATTTAAGAACCTATTTACAGGCCAAAACAAAATAGTATTATTTGCGCGGACCCCACTATGACAATAGGCCAATTTCCACGGGTTGCGCACCCAAACTAATACTTTCCATGAACAATGACCGCATAATCAAATCTCTATCATTTACAACTGCACTGCGTAAGGCAAAAGAAAGAAACAGACTTCCTGGCGATAACCATCAATAACAAAGCACTGATGCACATGACGTTTAGGGTGTCATGAATTACTTTTCTTTTCAAGATTTATAGGAACTTGTGAGTTAGTGTAAATCTGCAACACTAAAATTCACATTTTCTGAGCCAGAGGCTTTAACGTTAGGACAGTGTCCAAAAATACAATAATGCACTCAGCAATTGACTTTATGAGTCGTTAAAATCTGACTTGACCATCAGACTAAAAAAGCGTAATATTGTCAAGGTACTTCTTGCATAATGAAGTTAGCTAGTTCTGAACATGATACTAGATTTTAAAAAAACATTTTCTCTTGCTTAAAAAAAAGGACTTCCGAATGACTATTTACATTATGTCAAACCAAAATAAAGTTTCTTCTAACTTAGAATCTAAATACTAGGGACTAAATGACGACCGCTGGATACCAATACCCTAGCTGCGGCGTCCTCGTATCCAGCGCGTTGAATAGGACGATTCATCCTGCTTCTACGATGCTATGGTGGCGATTCCGACGACCCAGACTCCATGATTCGTCTTGGTTATTCACCAGCAGCACTTCGTTGTAGTAACTTGGCTGTATAAAGGTGTTCTGCAAAGTTGAACCCGCGGCGCGTCCTATATATACTCAAAATCAGACATAAATATGAAAAAGAGAAAAAAGTGAACGAATTGAGAAGCGGAGGTAAAAATAAGGAAGGATAAACAAGAACAGGAAAAGAGAAGATATAGAAACTGACGAGCATCTTCTGTCGGCCACCAGAGGCGCAGTTGCGCACGAGATCGGAGCGTCGGCTTCCATTTCGACGCTTCCTTTTCTACTGAACAGGCGAGAGTTGCACCACGTGGAGCCGCCATTATAGATAATCCTGTGATTTTAGAAGCGAGTTAATGATATCTGCAGGCATCTGGCCGTGGGTGAGTTTATACACACATATCCTATATCAAAATGCATCAGTATTAATTTAGTTATTTGATTTTCACTGTTATTTTTACGCAAAGAAATAATATAGATGTATATTTTTCAATTTTCTTGAGGGCTGCATGGTCGGCTGTAAGTTTTTTTATCTGACCCCATCTTATAACAAGGGCACGCATTCACATATCTTATTCATAACTATAATAATATTAGTCCTCTTTTTTGGTATTTAGAACAGCAATTATCCAAATATAATTATTTTTTGACTAACCACGTGTTTGAACGTAGGGCAATACGTAGTTTGTGTATGAGAGAGTATAACTTGGAGGTAGTTTATATTCAATATCTTGATATAACTCCAACGTGGCACCCAATTACACTAATAGTGATAAATAGTTAACTTTTTTCTTGTAGGTGTTCAATCAATCTGATTGACACTCTACACCCTTAAGTAATTTTCCCTATTAAAAACAAACACATCATAAAATTAATCACAATAAAAATGTATAAATATACTTTATAAATCAAACTGTTGTTTCATATTTAGCTATTTGTAAACAAACCTAAAATTATTTGAATTTTGTAAAAATATAATCGTATTCTTATTTGCCACGAAAAATATTCCCAGATAGATACCCATTTTAACTCAATCTTCAAAGAAAATTTTGAAAACTTCCAAACTTGCTATAACTGGTTGTGAATAAACTAGTTTATCCTTATACTATTTATTTTAGAAAACTAAAGTGTTATTATTATTGATCAGCTAGAAAAGTTCATAGATACCAATTTGAAAAAACAAAACAAAAAACTGGGTGTAATATTTTAAGTAAATTAAAATTTTACAAAGTCTGTGAATTATTAACTACTTAATTTTTGTTAATAATAATATAGGGCTATTTAAATATTAAAGTTAAAAAAATTAAGATTTAGGCTTACTTACTTTAAATAAAATCAATAGAACCATTTTTTTAAATCCTCAAATTAAAAACAAGTTATTTGGAAACTAACCTTAAACAAATTTCTACCCCAAAAAACATGGATACAGCTTTATTTGTCCAGTAAAACACTCATCAAATATACATTTTAAACAAAAATCATTTTAGCCATGCTTAAAATAATTTGTATTTTCGAAAATCACTCATAAATAACCAACCATTTTCGAATTTTTACCCCAAAAACCATCTGTATTGTATTATTTGAGAGGTTTACTACTCTCTGGATATCTTTTATAAAAACAGAATCGTTAGTTCCTTTTATAAATGTTTAGAATTCAAAAATATCGCTCATTGATAAACTACACTTAGTTTGAGGGCTAAAGTCAAAATAAAATAAAATATCCTGAGGGATAGTCTAATACTATCTAAATATCAGGTTTGAACAAAATCCATATAAAGGTTTTGGACTATTAGCCAGGGACAGCCAGCTAGACAAACATGGGAACGGACAGAGTTGTAGAATCCTCTCTTGTGGGGTAAATATTCATAATAATATCTAGATAATTTTTTAAAATGTTTTTATTACAATAGTTTATCATAATATAAAAAGGAAATAGCCAATACGGATCAATTACATCATTAATTGGTTTTGAGTGTATAAACCGAACGGGCAGTAAGACACAGTGCTAAGAGAAAATTGTTATGTTTTAATGAATGCGTTTAAACTACAGAGCTGTTAATGTGTATCTTCTACTCGTATATATCGTGGGCAAATCACCATTTTATATAAATGCTCTAAAATGAGAAAATATTTTAGAGGTCATTGAAATTAAAACATTTCATTACAAATATTAATATAAACTCCTTTTAGGATTTTAAAGATTATCGAGTTTAAAGAAATTTTGTGATCAAAATCATTGAATACCACGAAAAGTTAGCATAAATAACTTTTTAATTATTAACTTCGTCTTACTACCCAGCTCAACTATTTGTATTTATATACAAATGAGATAAAGATGATTAAGGTGAACTCTAGAAGAGATTTACCCGCATTTTCATGGATAACGAGAAAGATGGAAACAATTTAGAAAAAAATGGGATTTGTACCCTTACTTCCAAAATATTTACAAGCCAGCAGTGAGTTTCTTGGTGCTTATTTCGTGTATACAGCGTTATGGGTAGTTCAAATCTTTAAGGACATTACGTATAGCTTTAATTGAATCAGCCGGCACGCTGACTAAATTCCACGTTCATCTTTTCAGGTTTAACCTTACCAAGAAGTTCAGAGTTTTAATCTCAGCAGAGTATATATTCTGTGTGTATTGTATAAAATTGTTTTCCACACTATCTTCACTAAAGTTACGGTACGCTTCGTCTAGCTTTTAAATTATTCGTCCTTACCTAATTAGTGTAATTAAATACGTGTTGTTGGAACTAGTAGTAAAATACGATGAATAAAAGGTATAACTTTAGGATAATTGGTCCTGGTTATGAAAATAAAAGTGTTTCTGCTAAGTAATTGGATCAATTAAGTCTAAACAGCGTCATTGTAAAAAAAAAATCATCGTTAAGGTTTTTGTATTTTCACTTAATTAAAAAGATTGGTAGTTATTGTAAACTGGTTTACTGATGGTATTTATTGTAAACTGGTTTACTGAGTATAACAGAAAAAAAAATTGCGACGTTATTGTTTCAAGAAAAGAGAAAAACCATTTAGGTCAAAGTTCACCGAATTTTCCACTCGTATTAAGATACACCCCAAAAGTTACAATAAGACAACTAAACCTTCTGGGTAAGTTTTCCGAAACCTCCCCACTCCTTCCATAAGGCCACAGTTCCCCACGAGACTAAGGCAATTCTAGACCAATTTCCCCTCCATCTTTCACAACCCCCTTTTGCACCGTCGGCAACAGGGCTGTTGTTAGCAGTTTACTGTCCCGGGTAAAACCCTAAATCTCCCACAAGACTGAGAAAAGAGGGAAGGGGTAGCGTCAATGTCGTGTAGAAAAGTTAGAAAAAAAAAGTAAGGGAGGATAGGGTTTGTGAGGGTGTTGGGGGTGTAAGGAAAAGAGCAACATTTCACCCTTGGTCTCACATGGTCACTCTTCATCCCCTAGCTACCCCCAAGCTTCCCCTTAAGAGTTAATCCCCCTGGGGACCCACAACAATCGCTATCCAAAACTTGCAGGCATCATCTAAAATAGCCTATGAGGTACCCTCTCACTCTAATTTCCTAAGGGAACTTCTAGGAGTACGAGATCATGTATAAATATGAATTTTGTCTTATAGTTACCAAAAAGTTAGATTTCTGCAACATATTTAACAAGTTTTGATGAATATTCTTCAAACTACCGTTCACAATGTCTTTTTAAATGGTGGCCACTTTTTTTGATTGAATCTGTACATATTCTAACATCTTCATATTCTCTGTAAATAAATAACTTAACATTCCTTACACATTTTTTTGAGGAACAGAGAAGACTTGTTATTTTAAAATATACACATTTTATCACTGTGGTGAATGATGATATATTTATTAATAAAAATGTTATGCTGATGACGGTAAGATGAGAATTTGAAACCTCGTCTGGTTTACTAAGGTTTTTCCCCCATAAATGGTTAACCAACGTTCATGAATTTGCCCCCCCCACCCTCTCCCCACTTTTAAACATTCAAGTTTTTATAATTGCAATCGTTTGTTCTTCGTTTGTTCCGGATTTTTTTGCATAAATTTTCATTTGTTCCGTTTTGATAGGCCCACAAATGATATGTTTACATTAGGGGGCCAACTTCACAGTAGACCCTCACTTGTAAAAATACAATTTTTATGATTGCAATCGTTTGTTCTTTGCTTGTTCCGGATTGTTCCGGAACCCTCACGAGTAAACAAAGCGCCACAAGTTCACGTCCCATTTGTGCAAAATCGAATGCGGAACAAACGAAACTTTTTGTGGAACAATCCGGAACAAACGAAGAAAAAACGATTGCGATCATAAAAACTTGAATTTTTACAAGTGGGGGGCCTACCGTAAAGTGTCCTATCAAAACGGAACAAACGAAAACTTTTGCGGAACAATCCGGAACAAACGAAGAACAAATGATGGCAATCATAAAAACTTGAATTTTTAAAAGTCGGGGTTTGGGGGGCAACTTCATGGACGTTGGTTAACCACTCTCCCTCCAAGCAAAAGTGGGTAGATTAAAACTTGATTCACACGATCACCGAAAATAGAAAACAGAATCTGCCTCAGTGACGTAGAAACTCACACACTGTATGTTGACC
Organism: Timema shepardi; assembly: GCA_902151425.1. Lineage (NCBI taxonomy): Eukaryota > Metazoa > Arthropoda > Insecta > Phasmatodea > Timematidae > Timema > Timema shepardi. The sequence goes on along the minus strand of CABFVX010000723.1, from coordinate 194,972 downwards.
AATGATGCGTTGCAACGCTAGCTTAAAACATCTGATTATCAACATATTTTATTTTCTATCAGAAATACATATAATTTAGATCTGTATCTCGATGAATGTTTTCAAATCATAACACTGTGTCGTGGAATAATCCAATACGTCTATACACACGCTTTACACTAATGGGTTATTTCAAATCTACTCACAAAGTGCTAACGAAGCTGTCTGATTTCTCCTGGCTTTAGAGTGCATGCGTTGTCAAACACGCATGTGCACTGATTTGATATGGTCCGTTCTGAGATTTGATTGGTTGTCTTGTGCAGGACATCTCAGACAGCGCGGACGATTTAAAGATGAGTTGAACCTTAGCGAAACACTTCGCACCGAGGAGGAAGAAATCTTGTGATTGACTTAGAGCTCGTCACGTGACCACGTTTCGGTTCTGCGATATATTTTCAGCGAACGTGTAAATCCACAGTAACTATACATTTTTTCAAACCTCATCCCTACCCTACTAGAGTGTTTATTATAATATAACTTACTAGTTTTTAAGCCTTTCTATTATAGGCTGTTGTCAATTCTACACAACCTAACAACTGAACCTTCAATTTGTAAATGCATGAAAGGTTAGGTTTTTTTTAGGTTGGTCTAGCTTGTTTAAAACATATATTTCTGTCACTCAATTACAATAAGTAAGAATGGGTAAAGTAAGAAATCACCAAACTAGTTTTATTTTAATAAATAAATTACAAAATTCCTTGTAAATAATGTTTTTTGTGAATACTGTAGGATTTTTCGATATCATTATTCCCTGATTTGATCCTTCAATGACTTTAACCCTTATGTCTATTTAACTTTGCGCCCTGGAAAACGCTTCGTATAAATTATTATGGATAAAAACTGACTTGGGCATATAAATACTAACAATAGCCAAGGTTTGGACATCTGACTCATTAATAGTAATTGATAAATCCTAGTTTAACTGAGAACTGCCTCCCTCTCAAGATAAAAAGGATGTCAGGGTCTATAAGGCACAAATTATTTTTTTCTTTGATACACACATTAACTTGAGACGAGCCCCTTAAAATTGTTGCGTGTATTAGATTTGCATCCAATTTTGTCCCTGCTGGGAGGGTTCCTTCTTATAGGCCCTGTTAAGTAATACACACACACAAACCAACAATAGAACCTTAATTTTATTTACAAGGTTATGTCATTTCTTACTCTGCAGTGTTATCTGTCCTTTAATTAGAGTAGCGTCAGTATATATCAATACATATTTAGGCTGTGTAAATGTAAGCTCAAATTAAATAAATATGTTTAAAGTTACCTGTAATATCTTTACTGTACCAAAAAAACTATTTTTGTTAACTAATATGAATATTAATCAACCAAACCATTAAAACATGCCAATGTATTAAAAGATGCAATTTATCTTTGTATTTGAGATTGGAATTTATATTCTAATTTATTCCTGCTTGAGTAATGAAAATAACATGTCGATGAATTAAAATTATTTAAAAAAATACGTTTTTATATTAATAAATTTTATTTATTATCAGTTTTTAAGTATGAAAAATTTGCGCAGCTCTTGAGTAGTTCCTCCACGATTTCACAAAATTTCAACTTTCCATCTCACTGGAAAGTACCTACTAAAAATTCTCTGACAGATATACGAAGTACAGTTATAATATATTATACAGACACCATTAGACATTTATTAATATATATGCGTATGACCTCAACGAGTATTAAGACATTGTTATTGAAAAATAAATATCTATCTATATTCACCCTGATTAGGTCTACAATGCATAGTATAAATTATAGCTTGTCGCGAAGTTGAGTGCTTTGTGGTGGCCAAAGCATAATGTAACTACTATTAGTATATTAATTATAACGTCGGATTCGAATAGGGAAAAAATAATCTGAGATTTATAAAATTTACTATAAACTTAAAGTTATTCTTACGTCAAATCAAACGATCTGCAGTTAGTATTTTAAAAATACATTATTAAAAGCGTATATATAACCGTGGTCTAGTGGTCGATCCTTGGCGCTTCAATATTTACTGTGAAGCTGTGGATCTGTAATGGGGATAAACTACACCTTTTATGGACAAATGAAGAGTTACTTGAATGAAATATTAAAAGAACTGAGATAGCTGGTGTATTTGCTGTTCTGACCACGTGACACCAGTTATCGAAATATGTTGACACTATCTTTGTCAATATAAGGCAATCACTCAGACGGTATTGCTCGATTGTGAGATGACGCAATGGAGTAATTCCTTTAAATAAAATAATACTGGCAGGGCACTAAAATACAGTAGAGCGTCGATAATTTGGACTAATTGGGGATTGACATAGTCCAGGTTATATATTTCTCAGGATTTTTTTAAAAGTACCTATTACAAAAATAAGAAATAAGCATGGACGGGATTCATACAAAATCTCAGTGTAAAGCTAGACGCATTTTCAATTTATTTAAACAACGAACTTAAACCTTGTATTTTTGTTGCTAAATACAGGATGCCGGGCAGGAACTGGCGAGTTTGAATAATTCATTTCAAGGCCATAGTTTAGGTTTTCAGGACTGTGATGAAATCATTATGTTCCCCAGTCAATGCCGTTTAGTTGCTATGGAGCAGTAGTCATGTGTGCATCGAGTCTTTGCAGTAAAAGCATTTTACAAAAAACAATGATTGTTATGAAGGTGCGCCGCAAGAATTTCAGCGTTACTTTAAACTTCGGCGTCATGATCCGGTTCCGTCATCTCACGGTGTAGAAACAGTTGTTCCAAACTATGAAAATAATATGTTAAGTATTGAGAAAGAAGTATCCAGGGCCAAGAAATAATGTTCGAAATCCAGAAACTGTCGAAACAGTCAGAGCTTCGTTTCTGTGGAGTCCACAGCGTTCTGTACGGTAACATGTGTTCTATGATTTAATGTTACATCCGTACAATATTCAGATAGTCCAGGAATTAAAAACCTTTGATTTCAATAGGAAAGTTGATTTTGATGAACAATTTTTATCAAAATTAAAGGAAAACTAAAACTTCCTGGAAAATCTTTAGATGTCTGATAAAACCCAATTTCATTTAAATGGTTATGTTAATAAAAATAACTTTCGGTAATGGGCTGCGAAGAATTCCAGCCTTATACACAAGTAGCCCTCACACACTGAAAATGTGTCAGTGTGATGTACGGTGTTATCGAAAGAAATAATCGGGCGGTATTTTTTTGAGAATGACAATGACCGTGCTGGGACTGTAGCTTTCGAACGGTACGTCAACATAGATCAAACGTTTCTTAAGCCCGTATCACACGACACTAGCTAGTACTTGAAATCCAGTGTGCTAGCTAGCACTAGATAGCACGTCATCATCTAGCGTCGTGTGAATCAGAAGAAGTATACTGGTTCTGCCACTTGGTACTGGCTACCATACTAGTTGTGAGGATAGAACATGCGCTATTTTTGTACTAGTTCCGACACTAGTTTGTGTAATTCGACCAATCAATGCCCGCTTAGACTATGTGTAGAGTAAATAATAGAAATGGCGCCGACATGGTCTTCGGATGTGATTTTGTTGTTGGCGGAAAGTTATTCTAAACATCTTTGTTTATATAATACCAAATTGCCACAATATGACAATATATTTAATATATATAAATTCTATTTAAAACATGTCATCAAAAATGACAAACTATGGTCCAGACCCAATTTTAATCTAAATAAACTTGATAGCATGCCAACCTTGGATTATTTTTTTTCTAGAATATAAAGTGTGTGTAGGCTTAAAAAAGAACATTTGTGAATCAAGGATACTGTACTTGGACACCCATGGGCTTAGGGGCGTCTGACCACATCGTAAATAAATGAATACAAATTTAGGGAGATACTAAACGTTTGTGTCACCCCGAATGTATACTACCTAACCTCCGAAAGTATCATATTTAGCATCCTGCGACCATTATTTCGTCTTTCCCAACAAGTCCCGTGTCCATATTCTTTTTCTTAGGCTCCCTCACATATTTTTCAATATCTTTATTAGCAATTAATGCAGCTGTTGCACCCGAAATTAATCTCTGAAGTTCTATAAATATTTGCACTAGAACCTAGACCCAAACTAGCAGCGTGTGAATACTCTAGTCCTGTTTCTATTATACTAGCTAGTATACAGATATCTAGTCACTAGCTAGCACACTTGATTTCTAGTACGAGCTAGTGTCATGTGATACGGGCTTTAGCAATAAACTAGAGAACAATCTAGTTATTTGAGTATACATGGTTTCAGCAGGACGGAGCTACAGCTCATACTGCAAGAATCTCAAACGTAGCTTTACGAGAGCTTTTTGGTAACCACCTCATGACAAGGAATAGACATATCATTTGGCCTGCGAGATCACCAGATCTTTCAGTGTGTGATTTATTTTTATGGAAACCTTTAAAATTCAATTGGTTGCTCATCGATCTCAAAGCATTAATCAACTGAAGACTATAATTCATTAAGAGATTGAAGCGATCTCCATAGAGACGTTTCTTGCGAGTTTTAATGAACTTGTGTTCACGAATAAGGGAATGCGTAAAAGATAAAGTGGCCATCTCAAGGATGCTATATTTAATAAATGACTTTTATGTAAAGTAAGTGATAAATGGGATAGTTGTATCATTTAGATATACATGTTTGTAGGGAAATTAAAATTATTTAAAGTTGTCTTGCACAGTTATTAAAATCACCCGTTCCCACGCGTCACCCTATATAGAAAATTCTGAAGGAATATAATAAGTAAAAAAAAACTAACAATAAAAATAGGGTTACTTTTTTTTAAAATAGTTGTTGAGGTGCGTTTTCAGGCAGCCATATCTCTGATATTGATATCCATGTAGGTATTTTAATAAATATAATTTTTTCTTGGTAATCCATATTATCGACGATCCAGATTTTTTACGTCCGTATTATCGACGCTCTAATGTAACAATAAAGTGTAAAAAATTCTAGCTATGAGAATGTTCGTATTGACCAGACAACAATTCAATTAACTTAAAATAGTTGAAAAATGAAACCTGTACATTGTAATCGAACCTAGAACGTTTGGTTAAGCACGTTAATATTCTATCAGTGAGCAATCAAGGATTCATTCAAGTTTAAAACTTTGTAAACTTGTTTCAATTAATTGAATCGTAGTCTCTTCCATACGAACAACATCGTAAATAAATTGATTTGCAACATGTGTGTTGATATTAATTGGATTTTGCTTTAATTACAATCTTGTATATTACGTTTGACAGAATAACAGCCCTACCAAGTAATTTGTTGCTGAGAAATCAATGACAGATCACCCATTATTTCCACATATCCATCACAAAATCTGTCTTAAGCTGTGATTGAAGAATAACCTTGGGCATGGGATGAATCCTGGATATCTCAATGGTTAGAGCTTTGACGCACTAATTGATAAGTCCTGGGCTTGATTCCCATTTCAAGTTGTCATTTTTAAATACATTAAAACTAATTCAGCAGAAAATTATGTTTGTATTTTCTAATAATAATATTCTCTTCCAATCAGAATACTATAACAAAATACTTTCACTCGTAGTAAGTCGACAAATGCTTTTTGTCTGGTTTAATACCGTTTGGTGAAGGGAATGCTAGGCTTTGAATCCTTACCCAGTTTAAGAATCATTTATATATATATATTTTTCCCCCACTCTCTCTTCTCTCTAATACAGGTAGATTTTCTTCGAAATGTTACATTCCTCATCCCTACTCCTTTAGTGTAAATACGTATGTATATTCCTAAGTATAGTAAACGAGGAAGCAAAAGCGCAGGTAGACTTTCTCCAACATTTTACAATCCACATCCCTATACCATTAATGTAAATATGTATATCTCTTAGTATATTAAGAAAGGGAACAAAATAAAAAAGTGGATAGATTTTCTCCCAGATTTTACATTCCTCATCACTGCTTCATTAGTATAAATATGTGGAGCCCTGAGTATAATAAGACAGGTAGCAATATAAAAAGCAGTATAATATTGACACAAGAGACACACCAAAATTCAACCAAAAGGTGAATATAAAATCCCCTTTCTTAAATTAGAAAATGTCATTTATTGCATTCGACCTCTATTTTAAGTTGAGTCTTTATCTTTAGAATAAGTTGTAGCTCACCCAGTGCAAATCAATATCTTACAATGACTCCTCAAAAAACACTTTAGAAAACCTGACTTGCACTTCATAATCAAATGAATGACATCAGGAAATAACTTACAAAATAACTTACAAAATAACTTTAACTAGTAATAATAGGGATATATTTTTAATGGCTTTAGACGCTCATTAATTGAGTGACAAGAAAAAGTCACGTACGTATTTAAAAATATTCGTCCCCTATTCTCAGAATCGAGTCAGAGTTCTCCTTGACAAGTTCTCGACAGATCTAGATTCTAAGCATTCCCTTTGGTTGTCTAATGCTTTAAGGGTTATATAACACGGTCATATTTCTGTTGTAAAATATATTTTAAAATATTGGACACTACCTTTCACAAAATATGAGTTATTACATTACATTACGGTATATTAAAAGTTTGTAGATTGTATTAAATGATAACAAAAATTGATCATTTCTACAATATTTACTAATGAATTATTACATTTTTAAAAATTCAACAAATTTACGTTATTAATTAAAGTAAAAACATGTTTATGCAATTATCTAAGAGAGGAGTGTGTGCCTTCATACTGTATAATTACATTTTTAATTGATTTTCAAGTAAAAAATAAACTTTCATGTTTCGCAATTTTCTTCGATAAAACATTAAACATTAAATTAAATATTTTATAAAATAATACGGTACATTATTTTGTAAACGATATTTGATGGATAGTCATATATACATCGAATTTATTTTCTCAAATATATTTAGAAAAAATATATGATTGGTTGATACTGCCTTAGGGCATCTCTCTCGTAAAAGAAGAGATTGACGATGCCAGGAAGAACCACGGTTGGGTGTAATGAGAGTGTATTTCCCTAAACGGTTTCCCACTCTTCCTCTACACCAATGCATGCACACTTCCTCTAAAGTTAACCTTAATAATACATAGCTTACTAATGTATTTAGTGCATCTGCGTATAGCCCCAAGAGATAGTAATGCGCAGCGATAAAGAAAGAAAAGAAATTGACCAATAATGGTTGGGAAATGTGGTTTCGAATCCTCGTCAAGTGGAGCGATGGTGGATTTTCCTTAAAGGTTCCCCCCACTCTTCTTGTGCAAATCCGGGGTCGTTTTATCTAAAGAATCATATTCCTTAACAAGAGCCTCCTTTTTAAATATACGTATAGAAGTGCACACACTATTGCATACAAAAGGCTACTTAGAAATGTGGGTAGGTCGTAACCTTTATATTAGAACCTTAAAATACGTACAATTATAGTGAATAAACTAAAGAGACCATATCAAAGCTGATTAACCATGGAATTAAATAGACTTCGATTGAATAAGAGAACCCATTGAAGAGCATTTATTTTGCATTCTACAATAGCCCTATGGCTTCTTTGGTGCTGAATGACAGCTCAGGACTGACTTCTGACAGTCAATATTTAGGTATATACCTAAATTTTGACTCTCAGAAGTGACAGCTGCTAAACACATGTTTTTACATATCATATCGCTCAGCGTAGATATAGATAATTTGGTATGGTAACTTTTCAAAGCCGTCAGCTTTCAGCTGTGAGCTGTCAGTCAGCATCAAATAAGCCATGGGGCTACTGTACAATAAGCCACTATTAAATAATTGAAAATGGTTTAGAAATATTTTTATTTGGATATAATAGTTTTTTCAATCCAGTCGTACTCCTAAAAATATAATAAAATGGTTTAATAAGTTTCAAGTCTACGTTTTTTTTAGAACAAGTTATAATACAGAACAAGTATTGTTTGAATTTATTGTATTGATTTTGTTAGGTCATGAGATATAAATGGAATTATAGTGCCTACACGCCCTTTGGTAGGAATATAAGGAATGTGAGTCAAGTGCAGTATGTTTTCAGTCTTTAGAGAAAAACATTTTTTGACAAGAATAAATAAAGTATCACTCCAGTAGAAACTTTAACGTTATTTTTCTTCATACAATGATAAAAAACCATTGTTGAATATATATATATATATATATATACAATTGAATTTAATTAAAACTTTTTATCTTCAATTAAAAAGTTTGTTATATAATGCCGCTATTCTCATGAAAGATATTCAACAACTGTTGAAATAACCATGTGAAGAAATATAACTTAATGTTTCTGCTGGAGAATTATTTTATTTATTTCTTAATTTTCTTTTTTTTTGCTATAAAAACTACAAAAACAGTTCCATGTTAATCAGCGTTCCTTACACTCCCTTGACTCGTCAACAGATTAGAAGATAAAATCAGATGAATGACATATAAACCAAATCACCCACCAAATAAAAAGTCACTTCAATCAGTAGGTTTCAAAGTTCAAAAGGGACCAACCACAAAGCTAGTTTAGCGGTCATCGACTTTACCCATTTGAAACGGGTCTGTCACCAAGGTTGTAATCCTCTCTATCAAGTTACTGTACCATTGAGGAGCGTCTATAGAGGGATGTCATGTCGACAGTAAGTAGGAAGGTGGGGTGGAGTGAGGGTGTCTATTAGGGACGCCACTGGCGTGCCAGTAGTTTTGGGAAGGGTGCGGTGGTCACGTGATACTAAATGGCATCGAGAAGGAGAGAGAGAGAGAACGTGATTGAAAAGAGAAGGGGGGAGAAGGTAGGGGTAGGTATTACGCAACACAGAGAGAGAGAGAGGGATGTATCTACACATACCTCTCCTACTCCAAACGGAATTCAGATCACGTGGCCGCGTTAGGTCCAACAGGACCTGGGCAACTGTCGCCTGATATTAATGACCGTGCAACAAAGTCCGTGGCTGCCCCTGCCTGGCGACTAGCCCGCTCGCCTCGTGTACACGCGGATTGAGAGAGAGTATGTGTGTGTGTGTTTGTGCTCTCACCGGGAGACGTACAAAACAGGGTCAAATTTGGGACGGAAGTGAAATATGCAACAGTTTGATTCGATCGTTGGGGAGATTCTCGATGTCAAGTAGCAAGTGCGTGGACACACACACACACACACACACACTTACAAACACATACATACACACATATATAAATACAACATTTCATAGACGGACAGTTAAACACAAATACACACATACACGCACAGATTGACACAACATACACAACACATAAATATACACTCATATTGATATAACATAAAAACATACATTCACAGAGAAATTTAACTACACATTCACATTCCTCAAAACTTATTCACACACATAAATACACATTTATAAACACATATACACGCCAACACATACGAATTACAAACACCCACATTGAAAAATGCATATACTTACACAGACATACACACTTATACACACATTACAGATAGTGGCTGCGTATATCAGATCACTTTGATATTATAGTGATCGGTAGGATTTACTTTTAAGATATTCTCAATTTAATAAAAGGCTCCACTCAACTAAATTGTCTTTTATATTAAAATACATATTATATTATTTTTACAAATTTAACTAGGTGATTTTTAGTAGCGTTCAAATAACTAGAAAACAGAAATCGTAGGTGTTAAAATAATTCTTAAATAAAGTCTACATATATATAATGTTTCGGAATAAACAAAAGGTCTTGATGTAATTTTTAAAGTAATAATGGTCGTGACACTACCCATACCTTACCCCCTTGCCGCCCAGGGCTTGGGTCTCGTTCTGTAAGGATAGCTTGCGGGAGGGATAAGGTTGCAGGTAAGGTAGTTGTGGGTTCCAAATAATATGTAGGTCTACGAATTTTGATTTAATAGAAGAGACTAAAAGAGGATTCAAAATGTGATATTGGTCATAAGAGAGATAATAAGAGGAATGGACGCCCATGCTAGTGGAAAAAAAGGGTCTACCGTGTGAATACATAAATCGATCAAGTTAACCGTTACCACGTGGTGCCTCTAAGGAAATCAATCATGGGACCCTGGGCTTCAATGATGCCTTCTAAGTACCAGTACTATCGATGACCTGAAGAGGTCGTCTGTATCGGTAAGGCGCCGGGAAGAGTGACCTCCTGCGAAATGGATTGAATTGTGCCTCTATTGTTGTCACAATAAGTAAAGGTCTTTTATACCACGATATGGCCCCTTTTCGGGCTTGCTAGTTTTAACATTGTTATGAATTATCAGCGCTCTGCTGCAACCTCTAGAGTATGTTACTTCATACATAATAAGCCAGCAATTATAGAACTTGCGTCCAATAGAGTGTATAAGTCTATACAGCTCTCTACAACTTACACAACAGTCAATACAAATATTTAAATAATCCTCGGTGGCTATAATATTAAAAAAACAGGTTTGTTTGAATTTATTTTAAAAGTAAGGAAAGTAGAATTATCAAGTAAATCTACCGGGATTTGTGTTTAAGTAAAATGGTATATTATAGAGGGAACCTGACTTAGCTTTGAACTCAAACCTACTTGTTATTGGAAAATAAGACCATATGGGGTTAACGCTTTAGTCCTCATGAACGTCTATGTGAGAATTTAAACACCAAACGATTATATTATGGATTGTGTTAAATTCATATTAAAAGATTGTGGGAAAAGAGATAGTTTAACAATGTTAATAATTGTTTTACGATTGCAGTTCAAAATAAATGGTACGGTGTTCCACAAAGACTTACTGGCTGCGTAACCTAATAATGGAACCATTTTCCTAATCTAGGAAATGGGGTAGTAACTTATATATTCCCATTTAGGAAAATACTATATACAAAACAGTATAATAGAAAAGGAAAATTAATCTCAGAACAATTATGGCTAATAAAAACAATAATTTAAAGAAAACAATACTTAAACTTGTGTAATGCATTTTTAAAAATTTTTCCATTAATTTAATTGCATTATTTAACTGTACTTTTGAACTGAGTGATTACAATCATCACACGAGAATTTCTATGATCTAGCGTGAAAGGGTCAACACATTTGTTTGGGAAAGTTATTTTCAAATACTTTCCAGGGTATCTCACAATCGATACGGGACCAACGACTTTACTCTCCCTCCGAAGGAAATTGTGCTACGGATCTGTATCGCTCAATAAGAATCCATCGACCTTGGCTGGGGTTATACCCACGAGCTTCGGGTCTTGAGATCACTTTAGCCCTAGGCCACCAAAATTGGCTGTGTATTTTAACAAACAGAGTAAACAAATAGACGAGTTTAATAGACAACACAATCTCTTCAATAATATCGATTGTAGTATAGGCGAAAAAAATTATATACATTTTTATATAAAAATAACTAAACGAGAGTGTAAAAAGAAGTCAGCTTGGTTCACCAAGCTATGTAAGCAGTATTTAATAATTGATCTTATCTCACAATATGTTGGTTAAAAAAATGCAGTTTACATATGTGGATTATTTATAAGCATGATTAACAAGGTAGAGTTTATTAATACGTTAAGTTAAAGGTGAATTATACAATTATAGCACCACGTCCGTTTGAATTATACGTTGATTATAATATTAAATTGAAAAATAGTTTATAACTTTCCACGTCACACAACCCTTTTGAGCTGTACGTATGAACATAAAAAATAACACAAAATTGTTAGGCAGGAGGAATATAGAATTTAAAAGAAATATATCCTAATTGGACTGGAAAGCGAGGGGGAAACAATATAAAAAAACCTTTATTTCACTCTACCGGAATTCTAACCCCAACATTTCATTTTCATCAAGCCTAACTAAATGAGTGGGAAAATTTGATCACGTTGCCATCGGCCAAGGTGATAAATAAATAAATTTATTTTAATTAAAATAAACCTGTAATATCTTTAAAAAATAGAAACGCTATCAGAAGCAAAATAAATATTCAATGTTTATTTAGGAATAATGTGATCTCTCTTTTGTTTATATATATAATGTACTAATTTAATAAATACAACCTGCGAGCGTAGATGATGTGATTTCTTATTGTCTAGGTTCATTCGTAAATAACAAATAATTATTTTTTTGGAATTGTTTAAACTTTTGAGTATTTTAAGGGATATAATGAGATCAAAGATAATACATACCAAATCTAATTGAGTTGTTCCGGAAGAAATTTTTACTATAGTATAAATAGAGTCCTACTTTCACGGATACAGCCTTGTCTGACTTATAAAAAGGGTCTACTTTTAATGTATTCATGAGTGAAGTTATAGGAACCGACTTCTGTGACCGCCTTAGGCTAGACTACCGTTGATGAGGACAATTAGTACATAAGCGTATAATCCAAAACCTGAGTGTGGCTATAAGAAAAAATCCTTTTAAATTTTGGTAGTTCTAGCATTAACTAACATCAATCTGTCATATACACGCACACACCAACGATAAACATTAGTTATGTTCTTTGTTACTTTCCAGTATTATTTCTCATTTAATTAGATTAATACATATCCATATTATGTAAATGGAAGCTCAAATTAAGAAGATATGTTTAACACTACCTATAACATTTTAATTGACTCACAGTATTTTAATCTGAAATTTCTCTTTTAATTTGAAATTTGAGTTTATATTCTAGGTTCTTCTTCGTTTTGAAATGAAATAACATGTTGATGAATTAAAATTATTATATAAATCGGGTATTAATTTTTTATAATTTTTTATTTTGATCCGTTTAAAAGCTGGAAATTTCACAAATTTCACCTTTCTAACTAATTTAAAAGTACTAAAAATTCTTTATTCCATTATATATACATATATTTAGGCACCACTAGAATTTTATTAACATAATAATATATCGCGGCTTGGGCCTTGAAAATGTGTAGATTCTAATTCGAGTTCCCAGGAAGTAAATTATTTGGTTTAAAAATAATAAAATAAAAACCGGACCATTAAAATGGATAAACTATTGTCGAAATAAATTGTGCTTTTTTGAAATATCGACTTACCCTTAGCATATTCTCTTTAGTTTATACATTTTGGGGTTAATTCTTAGTTTGTATTCTTAAATTTCTTAAAACAGTTAATACAAATGTTTAAGTATAGCTCTGGAAATCCTAATCAAAATAAATAGCTCTATATTTTAATTAAATAATAAGACATTTTTATCTTAAATTTATAACCATCTATATTTGTTAAGTCTTTATAAATAAAATCAGACTATCCATATTAAATATAATAAATTCATAGCTAGTCCTCAACACACGTGTTTAAATGTGCCCATTAGAGTAATCAGAGTAATTATAGTACACTTTACTGATTAAAAGATGGCTTATAAAGCATTTAGTCACTGTAGGGCTAGATAAATGAAATGGGTGTTTACCTGCACGATCAAAAACATGCACGTAATTACTCAGTACGCACGTAAACAAACGGCTCGAACAGTAAACATACAATAAACTAATTTCGTTAGGTTCTAAATTATTGAGAACATATTAATCTATAAATCCAATCAACGCTCTGGTGGCACGTTATTTTATCTCGGCGACTTACCACAGCTTAGTATTCGGAGTAAAACTACCAGTCCCCTTTATTTTGAACTTTTTTTTTTTTTTTCAAAATATTGTAGTGAAATACATCCATCGCTTGCACACGAAAATATTTGTCAGCAATATTCGCACATGTATACTAATGGGAATTGGAATGTTAGAATTTAGAGGATTGTATCAATATTTGCGTGGGAGAGAGTAGTAGATCAAAAAGGAAAAACATTCTCAGTGCACCCGGATGGGACTCAAACCCTAAGACTTCCCGTCTGCAACACACCAGACTGGATGAGCTTGAAGTTTAGTGAGCATGCTCGACGATGTGTTTATTAAATATGTTAGTATTGAAATCTATTACATTTACGATCAATGTATGAATCAGTTTCGCCAGGGAAAAATCTTATTGAACCCGGTGTTGTCTTAGGTTAAGGCCCCAACTGATTGTATCTCTATCTGAAGAATAAGATTATCTATAGACTGGACTGCTAATGATGGAATTATCGAGTTTCAAATATCACACTATCACACTGGGGATGAGTTTATTTATTAATGTGATTTATATATTTTTGGTTCTCCCATCCTCCTTCCAAACTAAATTTATTTTCCTAATCCTTAACAATAAGAATAATTTGTAAACAGACATGAGTCTGTACGTACCAATGAAAACTAAAGTGATTTATTAGATGAATTTGTTTTTCTCTGAAGAACTTGACGTTTCACTTTCAAATGAGAAACTTTTGGGATGTACGGGAACTATAGCCTTATTTAGGTAGTAAAGAATATTATTAACAGATTATTAAATCATGTTAATAAATTCACACGTCAATTGAGTGGATATTTAACTTTCCCTCCTCATAGAGTTCATTCGCCATAAGAGGTGTGGTAATTTAGAGTTAGAATAACATGTAGAAATTGTTTTTAAAGAAAATATTAGTTAAAAACAGAATGTTTGTTATGACAGTTTTGATTGACAAAAGTTACCAATCGTCTTTCCGATAGTAGATATCTGGGAGTATAACTGTTAAATTTTTCTCTCAGTTACTTCTAACTCTCAGTTACTACCACTTCTATGGTGGATGGAATATAGTTAATATCACTACCTATGAAATAATATTTAAAATTTAGTACAAATTGTATAAACATTTTTCTTGTATTTTTTAACAAAACTTCTTACTCTCCGTTCAGGCTATACGCATCCATATGCAATAATTGCATTAATGAGTTAATAATGAGGAAGTTTTAACTTTAATTAGTGTATAGCTAGATTAGAAAACAATTTAGATATTATACACACCACCAGTATTTTAACTCCGATATTCGCATCCCCGGTAGTCCAATGTATTGTGAGAGTGACGCCTTATTTTATATGTACACCAGAGCGACAGTTGTGAATGTTGACTACCATAAACATATAAATATTTTGTTTTACAAAAATTATGTTACCATGTCTACTATTTTTGCTACACGATCATAAAATAGTAATAAACAGTACTTTCAGCCGCTTGAAATAATTAGTCACACACATAATATGAATACAACGTTTACCTCGGGACTACTCGCTAACGGTTATAGCTGTTTGTCCACCGTACCGACAATTTATTTTGGGACGATTCATAAATGTCATAACCACGTCAATATCGGGGCGTTCCGAGACTTCCAGACAACAAATCAATTTTTATTTATCCTACTTCTAATCGGTAGTAATTTGTAGTTTTTGTTTATGAGATTGGGGCTGAGTTTAAATTTCCTGCTGTGAATTGTCGGGCTGTAAAATGTTTTATGGTATAGTAAGTCCTCATTGATTCCAGTGAGGTATGGTATAATTTAAAATTTGGAATTATTCATTTCTGGTTTTGATTAAAATAATATACAACTTTTAAAGAGATGCACTCTGTTTCTTATAAATTACACGATTTTTTATTACCATATTTTAATACTGGCTAAGGCTAAAGTTCATTTTATTAATATAATAAGTTATTGGTGAGGGAGTTAGAACTAGAGGAGACGTATACTCATATGCGTATAAAATTTAATTGGAAATCCCTTTAAGAAAAACATGCTTTAATATACCCGGATGTTTTTCTAGCCTCGATTTTACTCTCACAAAAATATATCGTGAGATAAATGCTTTAGATCACGTGGTATATCCATTAAATAACCTATAATAAATAAACTCCAACCATTATATAAATAAATGGTTAGTTGTACCACCCGGAATTCCTCATTCTTTTACCTATAAATTGAGATAATTGCTTAAAACACTTAAGATTATGTAAAACAAAATAACATACATTGTTGTAGAAACATTACGATAGAAAGAAAAGAAATAAAACACACTTTTACAGAAACATAATTAGAAAAAAAACATACCGGTCCACCAGAGAGCATAAAAAATAAATTCCCACTTCCCAAAACTGCATTTAAAAATATATATTTGATTTATTATCTGAAACTATTGGTTTTGTAAAAACATATTCCATATAAAAGCTCTTCTTATTTTTAATAGTAATAAATAGCTATAGTCCAAAAGGGAGTAAGTAAGATACGTGTTTGGAGAAGTATTTTTTTTATTAAAAGTATTTTTTTAATTGTTTTTAATCCTACAATTTTTCACTAATAGGCTATTTACTATCTCGAAGATATGAAGTTGTGATTAAAATGAAAGGTATTATGTAAAATTATGTATAAGTAATTTATACAAAAAATATGAGATGTGCCATTTTTTTTGGTAACAATATATAATGTCTAGGTTTTAATTTATACAAAATCTTTAAAATAGATTTCGAGAAAAGGAATCTTTATTATTTTCACCCGCCTCGGTGGCGTAGTTGGCTAACGCGCTTGTCGTGTTGAGCTTGACTGCTGAGGACTGGGAGATCGAGGTTCGAATCTCGGTCGGGTGAACTGGGGGTGGTTTTTCCTAAATGGTTTTCCACTCACCCTCCACGCAAATGCGGGTTCACTTCCTATAATTCAACCTTCCCAATTCCTAATCCATTGGCGTAATTAGTACTTAAAGCGTATAACCCGAACGGGTAGTAAGACGTGATGCTAAATATTATTATTATTATTCTTATTTTCACCCCTAAATAAACTACCGTTAATTTAAGGGTAAAAAGGCTAATTCAATAAATACCTTTGGGAAATCTTATTATAACCTTAGTTATGAAGCTTTAGCCCAATCGATAAAATGGTTTTGGTTATAGACCCATATACATACATACAGATAGATAGATGGATAGTATCACTATAACAACTTTTTTTGGGGGTTCAGGGAGCCATGAAACGTTGACATTTATAAAAATATCGAACTCGATTTTCTTATTATCATAATACTATCTCTCTCTGTAAAGCTATGCGAGAACGTATAAAAAATATATTACTACCCGTATAAATTTCTCAATATTGTATATTTGAGTATAATCTCTAAATGTCCAAAAGCAAGTACAAAAGGGATTTTGTATTTAGTAATTAGACTACCCACCCGATACATTCTTGATTCATTGTTTCTTACTCAGCATGAAACAAATATTTTCTTATATTTTCCTCATTTTCCTGTATTTTTATATTTTCATTCATTGGATATATACGACGCTAATTGCCACCTTTGTAATAGTAACGTTTTAAAATCTTAGGAGGAAAAGGAGTACAAGTAATAAAATACTTTGTGTTATTTTTCTTTACCCTTTTAAGATAAATAGAATATACAGGACTCTAATTAATGTTTCTTTTAGAATATTAAATACGTATATTACAAATAATAAAAGATTTAACGCTTGTACGAAAACTTGAGTAAATTATATTGTATAGACATCTTTTATACGCACATCGGTGGACACGATGGCTAAATAACAGGTTCATCTAACATGATTCGCTCAGGATGAAAATGTCAGGGTTTAAATACAAGCCGGGTATACTGATGGTGTCGTTTCTTAAATATATTTATTCATTCCCGCTAAGAAAATGCGAACACATTCTTCTAAATTCAACAATCCTAATATATACTTTACTGGAGTAATTAAGAGCGTATAGCCCGGACGGTTAGAAAGACTCAAAGTAAGGATTAAATTAATAATTTGCTTCATTTAAATAATGGAATTTTATTGCATGAATGATCTTTAATTAAAATACATTAGAGTTTCGATTATCCAGCCTCCGATTATCTATCCATATTCTTGGTGTTAACAAGTGTGATCTAATTTTTTTTTTAAACTGTACATATTTAATACTCAATTATAAAAAATATCGATCGCAAACGCCTTACAAGTGTTACATAGGAGACCAAACTTGAACTTCTATGCACGTGGTTGGCGTATAATACAGTTCAATAATTGCAGTCGCATACGCTTTGTCGGTGTAGATAGCAGCACTTTTTTGATTTGGCTGGAAACAGAAGCTGTTTCAAGGTATATGTATATATCAGCATTGTTTTGATATGGCTGGAAATAGAAGTTGTGTCAAAGGAGGAGTAGATGGCAGCACTGTTTGGATTTAGCTGGAAATAGAAGCTGTTTCAAGGTATATGTAGATATCAGCATTGTTTTGATATGGCTGGAAATAGAAGTTGTGTCAAAGGAGGTGTAGATGGCAGCACTGTTTGGATTTAGCTGGAAATAGAATATGTGTCAAGGGAGGTGTGCGTGAGGCGTAATTACATGAGTTGCATGCACGTAGATTCAGACCTGGCAGTCTGGCAGTAAGTACACCGTGACTTTTTTTTAGTTAGTGAAAGCGCTCCCTACTTGTGTTTATATCAATGTTGTTCTTCCTTTGTTGCCGATGTTCCATTTACAAACTAAGAAATGTATAGTAAAGTAAAGATTTTAAAAACTTACTTATAGTTTAACTTTACTGTCCCTCTACAATGAATGTATTCCTGATTTATATCTCAATCAGAAAAATTGGCAGATTATTTTATAACAATGCTAAATGTTTTTTTTGGAAAATCTATCAATATAAAAAACACGTTAAGCCTATACTGAAAATTATTTATACTTGGATTCCGTATTAACCAGCTTTTCTGTTATCCGGTCCGGAATGCCGCCACTTTAGACCAGATAATCACGGCTCTAGTGTATTTTAAAGACATATATCTGCACCATGTATTGTTATTTCTTTTTTGTGTATTATTGTTCAGTTTGACGAGTGGACAAATGTGACCCTACTCTTACTCTTAATTTAGCGTTAGAAAAAAATCCATGGTATAATACATATATTTTATATCGTGGAACGAATATAACAGCATTATTTAGTTATTTCGAATGTACGATACATATATTTTATGTTGCTTTAATTCATTAAACGACCTTCAATGGTCATTGTTGACTTTGGTATGAAGTTTCTTATTCTTCTTGTGTTTCGAAAGAAGTTGCTATTTGATTTATAGATTCCCGTATGCACTGTAAAAAGCCAAGGAAACTTTTAAAATATATCAAACAAAATTATGTACGTGGTTTATCGAAATACTTTTAAAAAAAACAACAGATTAATGACCGATTATAGACTATACTAACACCCAACTTTGTACTACATAAAGTTAAAAAAAAACTTTTTCATAGAGGGTTTTCCAACCAACAGAATAATAGATGACATCACAAAAGATAAGGCGTTACAATAATACTACTACGCTCACCTACAGACCCAATACGTTAAGCTAAGCAAAATATTGGTAAACAGTAATATAAATGTCTGCATTAGCAGTAGCTTATAAAGTTATATTTAACAATCAAACTTTAATATATCCTGTCAGAATCAAACGCTGGCCTTCAGGTTAGCAGTCACGCCCATTGATAGTTGGATAGATACCGAAAGTCTATTTCTTTGAGAAAAGGTACCATGCACATTTTTAGTAAAGTTATTTAAAACTATTATTAAATAAGTAATGTTACTAAAACATAGTAAGTATATAAGATCTAGGAGATCTATAAAAATGGTAAATTACATCTTCTTGTCGTCTTGATCACACGGTCGAAGGCTTCAGGCTTGTAATGGAAAAGATTATCACCCCATTAATTAAACCATTGAATAAGCTTCGTTAACCCACTTCGGTGGATGCTTGGTCTAAGGAAATACTCTTGCAATAGACTGGATTGTCGATTATGATATCGAGGCTCGTAGCCCGGTCCGGTGGAAATATATTTTTATAAATGTTTATCCACTTTATCTCTCTCCAGGCAGATTTGAGAACATTTCTTCTGAATTTAACCTTAATCACCATTAAAATATTACCATGATTCAAAATATTTAAACCATTTTTAAAACTTAAGCACTTAAAAAATCTCTATTTGATTAGTTTTTTTTAAAGTTTGAAATATACTTTGAATATTTTGGTTCACTTTAGCATTTTATATTTTAAAATAATCATTATACAATTTATTTATTTTTTTATTATTGCAATCAAACAAAATAGTTAATAATTTTATATTTTGATTGTTTTATTATTAAAGTTTATACAAAATAAAAGTTAAATTGAGTTAACTTTTCAATTGAGGCACACCGTGATTCCTATTCAAATCTAGCACAAGCTAATACTTCGTTAGTGTGTGTACGAGTGTGTGTGTATGTGTGTGTTTACGTACGTATGTATGTACATGCTCACATTTCAAACAGAATGAAACTTTGTGCTCTTTCAGCGCTTCAAAATTTATGAACGTGCCGCTCCCCAAAAGCAGAATCAGCGAAACGTGGGTTTTGTGTACATCACTTTGAATGAAGATGACGGAGAATTAAACACCGTCAGGAGCGCATGTTCTATCAAAATAAGTGTGATTAAAACATTAAAGTAAATATAAAGATAGGTGGGGGTGTAAAACTTTATCAATAAGCATAGCAAGAAGATTACAAATATTTCACTTTGTCTCCTAAGGGTTCCAAACTTTCATAAAGTGGATTATTAAACAGCTGGCTGACTGACTATCTATTGATATTTATTTATTCATTTGCTTTTCTCCATTTTGTCTTAAATTCCTTCTGTGATATCCGTATCTAGTTAAACTAATAAAGTATGTAGGAAGAAGGCCAAAAATAAAGTAAATATACATATATTTGTTTCGAGGGAGATGGATAAGCCATTTATTTAAAACTATCCTCAACCCAAAAACTCAAAAACACTCGCCCCAGCCCTTCCAGCTTAATTATTTAATCAGTTAATAGTCTGGGTTGAAAAAATAAATTAAATTCCGAATTTTTTTCCCCTAAGCTAGCAAATTCACTGGTGGTAATGATATATTAATTATCAGGCTTTTAATAAGCAGTTTAGCTGATAGAATTAAATTTTATGTTATAATTCCGCTGTGAAGGTGATTATTTTTACGTATAATGGCTTGTATATACATGTTAATGCAGATGTATTTATTCTATCTAACCTATTCATGCGTATCCCAATGTTATAAAATATGAACCAAAGTAATTTCTGGACAAATAATTGTGTAGTTCATTAAAAAAAATGCCAGTGCTGCCATAAAGAACCAAGCAAATTTCTAATAACTAATAAAACCAAAATTAACTTGTGAAAAAGATTTGTATGATAGTTCCTTCCAGACGTAACAAATATATTATTTCAAATATGCTGTAAATTTAATTTATTTTAATTATGAGCGAAATATAAATGAATATATGGCACATTTTTCATATAATGGGCGGGAACAAAAAAAAAAGTTTTCAATGAACAAACATCTTATTAATTTACAATAAACCTTTGTGTAAATATTCAAATCAAAATTTTCAAAAAATGTAAAGGTTAATTCACCTTTTAACAAACAAATATTGCCAAGCCAAATTTAAATTCTTTATATATTTGTAAAAATATAAAGTTTGTTAACCCCAACGTTAATTTATGGTTTTGAAGCGTGGGTTTGTCAGCAGAAACACAAGAGCAAGATGAATGCGATTAGATTGAGATATTTAATAAGTGCATATGGAAAATCTCGTATGAATAATGTCAGTAATGAATGGATACTGAAGGAGTGCGGTTTGAAAGAAAGTCCAATAGGTCAATGTAAAATATGTTTCTTACGTTGGCTTCTGGAGTTTTGAGAGGATGAATATGGATCAATGGACGAATCAAATATGTGAAGGTGAATGTATTGATCAAAAGGAGGTGATGTAAGTCGTGGCTAAATTTTGTAGATGAATGTGTAAAAAACAGAAACATTTCTAAGAGTTTTAAGACTTAGGGAACATGTATGACACGATGTATAGATGTTGTTGAAGCGAATAGAGTATGTAAAAATAGAGAAGTGTGGAGAAAGTTAGTGAGGATGGAGTAAGTATGAAGTTTATATATATATTCACAGTTCTGTAAAGAAATTGCGTGATTATGTATGTATGTAAGTGGTGTAAAAATAAAAATATATTATTTTATTATTGAACGTGAAAAATAATATTCGTTCATTCATATTTAACTAGATATTAAACGCCATTTTCAAAAGATTTTAAATTTTCTAAAGCTTTTCTTAGTTAAATCACCCTTAAATTAATTTATTTTAGAAAAATCTATATGATTCATAATTTACCATGTTAAATAATCCATTGATACCCAATTTGGGTCAAATCATTAAAGCTAATTTCAAAAAACATCAAATTTTACCAAGATCGGTTAACTACTATAAAATGATTTTTTAAGAAAAGCAAAATATAACGATTATTTATATAGTAAAAAGAATTACAATATCCACATTTTGAACCAAAATTGTTAGAGCCATTTTATAACTATTTCAAATCTTTAGATAATCAGTTTCAGTAAATAAATTTAAACCAATTTTTCCATAGAAAATAACTATACATTTTTATTTGTCATGTCAAACACTCATACGATACACTTATTACACAAAATCATCAAAGTATTTTTTGACTTAATATACACTTCCTCCCAATTCATCCTGACAACTCGGCCACGGCGTAATTAGGGGAGTGTTATTTGTCACTAAATTATATATGCATTTTGATCAAAATTGTCTAGCTATTTTCGAAAAATTTGGAATTAAAATAATCTAATTAGTAAACTACTCTTAATTTAATGGTTGGGACCAAAATAAGAAGTCCTAATGGATAGTTATATTGTAGAATTAACTTTTAAGGGTTCGGGCTCACATAAAACGTAAAGTTTAATCATAATCTCAAAGCCAATATTTTAATAAATATTATACTTTATATTTATACGACAAAGTAAAAATATGCTGTATTCAAATCGTGTGAAACTAAACGTCTAAATTCCTAAAATTTACAAGATGAAAATATTTCCTGTTACAATTAAATATGAATTGCTAAGGATATTAAAAAATTGAATGCCAAAAACTAAATATATGGGCCCTTACATATTATTATAGTATTTAGTTAGCAAATATGCACTGGAAATTTAGCTAAATTAAGTATTACCGCTAAAATATATCTTATTTCGGTTTTGTC
Source organism: Timema shepardi (assembly GCA_902151425.1). Taxonomy (NCBI): domain Eukaryota; kingdom Metazoa; phylum Arthropoda; class Insecta; order Phasmatodea; family Timematidae; genus Timema; species Timema shepardi. The sequence goes on along the minus strand of CABFVX010000723.1, from coordinate 172,020 downwards.
ATATTTTTATTTGACTCAATTTAATAAAAGATACATGAATAATAAATGGATGGATGATTTTTTTCTTATACTATAATAATAGATCAAGGAGACCAACACATATTTTAAATTCTACACTATATTTTCCTGTCTTAAAACATTCCTACAGTTTTAATCTTACTTTACATAAATTCAAAGCTACTCTTTTCAATCCTTGACTACTATTTCCCCTTCCTAAATTATCTCTAAGCAATGAAGTTGAATGACTGGGAAACGCGTGACAACCCGAAACAACTCATTGGAAACTTGCTCCCCTTCTCTCCTCTGCCACCTGTTAATGACATCACTGTACAGTGAAAGTGACAAGCAGCAAATGCAGTCATTTGGACACAATGAAGTAGGCTGAAGTGTCTATTAGTTGTCGCTATTAATCACACTCAAGGAAAGACGAGCAGGGCCGGGCGTGCGACTCTTGAAAGAAGGGGGGATGCTGGTGCTTGTTGAAGAGGGGGACACTAAGGGCTTAAAGATGGGCTCCACCCCCACCTCTATACCCCTTTCTACCCCCCAAAAGGAATCTACTTTCTACTCTCCTTCTTCCATCCTGCATAAAACTATCACGGCCTATCCTTCTGGCCTGTCACCAACCAATTAGTACTCCAGAGAACGGGTTGTACGGAAAAGAGGAGACTAATAGGACTTGATTCTTGAGAGAAAAGATGTGATTAATACCATTTACTTCTCAACACTTTTCTTCTTATTCCTACTGATATCTAACTAAGGTTCATGTTTATGACTAACTATATATCATTATCGTATTCTTCTATAGAACTTGTCCCACATCTCGCAAAAAGGTCAGATAGGGCTCGCACTCTCTGAAATAGAAGAAAACTTAGAAGTTGTGACATTACGTCTGGTTTGGTAGATTATTTTTTGTTGCCTAATTTTTGTGCTGCATGTCTTATTTCACATTAGATCCACCCAAAGATTTATTCTAACTGGGTAAAGGATTATTAGGATGGGATATAGAGTAAAATGTACCTTTTTTTTGCGTGAACGACGTTGGGGGNGGGAGGGGGGGGGGGGGGGGGGGGGTGTAACCCACCCAGGATTTGAGCTACAACCTCCTAGTCACCGTAAAACCTGGTGGCTTTAGCTACGTGCCCACTGATGCTGTACCGGAACAGTAGAGTAATGGTGTTGAAAATAGTATGGGAAAATATTTTTTCATGAATTAAACTACGCGTTTATAGTAGATGACAATACGTCAAAAACCCCAGAACCGAGAAAATTAGTATATGTTAGTAGGCTACAATATAACCGTCGTTTAACTGGACATCGAGTTTTCCGGATTTGTATTGCAGCAGAAGTTTTAGTTAAATTCGGATAAAATATTATTTTAATATCGTATTCCTAATTTTTCACAATTTTATACATGGTAAGTAGTTATTACTTTCAAGATGTTGAAAACTTATTTTTATGTCTTTTCTAGCACCACTTCTATGTGATAATTGTACAAATGAGTTAAGGATTGCTTAATTTAGAGGAAATTTATCCGCATTTGCCTGGAGGGAGGGTAAAAACCATTTAGGAAAAACACTCTCAGTGCGCTCGACAAGGTTCGAACTCTGTTCTTCCCATCATTGGCAGTTTATTCCAACACGACAGTATCGCGTTAGACCACCCTACCATCGAGGTGGGTTATTCTCATGTGTTTTTTTTGATAAACCAAAAATGTATAATACTTACATGTGTAAAATGTGTTAGTATGTGTTGTAAGTTCATATGTTGAAATGCTTTCTTATTACTATATTTTGAATAAATTCTTTTAGTTTAAAATTCTCGTTTTTTCTCTATAAGATAAATTATTATCTAAATTTTCTACTACAACGATTAACAGGGGAATAATTAGTACAGATATTCAAGATTCTGATGTATATCTGGTGGTTTTGTTATTTAACTGTTGAGAAATTATCTGTTCATGTCTTGGATATACAATACCCATTGCAATCATGTCTCCGAGGGTACTTTGAGAATAAACCTTATAGTTCTTTAACACTTGATCATAATTCTGCAGTAAAATACAGTACCATAGTAACAGTCCCCGAAAACAACCTCTCTATTTTTTTTTATTTCCCCATTGTTATGGACCGTCATTGAGAGAATACAAAAAGTCAAGGATGGCCCGATTACATTTAAGTAGTAGCCCCTATAGCACCACGTCATAAGTTTTTAAAGGCTTTCTCCCTCTGGTGTTTTCCAAAATGGCCTCTTGTGTAAGCCACGCGTATTTCTCACGATAAGAATGAGAAAGCAAAGCGTTTAAAAGCTGTACTGTATTCATGAGAGTATTTCTCTAGAAAGGATGAAGGGGTTTGAGGTAGGAAGGCATTGCGACGTTTCGTTTTATAGTTCAATGTTTCTGTCCACAACAGAATAAGCGTTGCTTAATGGTACGCCCCGCGTTACAGTGGCGTCGTTAGGGTTGAATACGGAGGGAAATTTACGGATGAAAAAAACAATACAGCAAAAACACACAATTTTAATGAATAAACATGTATGTATAATGTATATAAAGACATTATATTTATTTTTACGTATGAGATGTTCTTAAACTGATTTTGCCCAATAAAGTCAAGACAGATTTTTTAACTTTTTAAAATCATTAAATGGGTTAAACAATTTTAAACTTTGTTGAAATATGATACTAATTGTAATTTGTTCTTTTAGCTATGATAAACTGTCAATGTTGTTTGTTTTTAAGTATTACTTTTAAATCAAAGTTGTTTTAATATAGCTTTCTTGAATTTGTAACTCCAATTATCAATACCATTTTAAATATGTTAACTAATATTCTATATCACATAAAAATTACATAAACTAATTCTGTTCTGAAGATTGACCTAAGCTATACAATTTATTCTTTTGTGATTTATTACTCGTATTGCAGGAGTAAGATGAAGGTGTAACCACTAGCTCAACTGGGACAGTAATACTTTTATACTCATAGAGTAAATAACTTTAAAAACATAAAAAAAACACCAATGCCTCAGTGTTAATTAATGCCAAAGGAAGATGCATTTTAAAATTTAAAAAATCACTAATTATTATTTCAACATTATATTGGTGTTACATTACTCTTCGCTAATCGTGTTAAGCTCTACTGCTGAGGACGAGGAGATCGAGTTTCGAATCTCGGTCGGGTGAGCTGGGGGTGGTTTTTCCTAAATGGTTTTCCACTCTCCCTCCAAGAAAATGCGGGTTCACTTCCTCTAATTCAACCTTCCCATTTCCTAATACTGTAGCGTAGTTAGTACTTGGAGCGTATAACCCGAACGGGTAGTAAGATGCGGTGCTAAATATTATTATTATTATTATTATTATTACATTGCTCTTTACAGTATTATTACATGCTCTGTGGTTGAATGGTCTAACATCATTCTAGCAATAGATTGGACTTCGATTACTTGGAGTAGGGTTCGAATTTAAGTCGGGTGTACTAAAAGTGTTTTTCCTGGATAGTTTTCGGCTCTTCATTCATGAAAATACGAGTACACTTCCTCTAACCTCAACTTATCTTATTTCTAACATATAAGCGTGATTATTGCACAATGCACAATAGTATAGTCCAAACGGCTAGTAATACGCGATTCTAAAAATAGTATTACAGCATTTTTTAAATATAGATTATTATTGTATAAAATAGTACCTAATTCACTGACCTTAGGAAAGATGCGTATTGAAAATTTTACTAAATTTAGTGAAATACTATTTTATACAATAATATTTTATAATTTAGGAGTAACGCCTAAAACTGTTATTTATTTAATGTCTATGTAAATAACTATTTCTAAATAAATAGTTTTGATCATTTTTACATATTTTTATTTTTATTATTGATTTTATAATTTGCACTGCCTTTGTATATTATGCGGCCAATAATGTATTTGTCCCATCAATTGACTAACGATTCTTGTACAAACGTGTTGCTAATAAATAACGAATCCACCATGCTTTGTGTGAGGAGACGACATTCGAATCCCAGACGGGTGTGCCTTTAAATTATTCCCCACTCCATCTCCAAACAAATTTAATAATACTTCACCCACTTTGGTGACAACATGGTCTACGGTGCTACTATCGCATTAGAAAAGACTACTGATGGTGGGGTGATAGAGGTTCGAATCTCTCTTGTGTGATTTTTATATAACGGTTTTACACTCTTCCTTCACCAATGTTTTAGTTGTGATCAGTGTTATATTTATAGGGAGTGTACCCATGTTTGCGTGGAGTGAGAGTGGAAACCATTTTAGAAAAACTACCCTCATAAAACCTGACCAAGATTCAAACTTCAATCTTCCTTTCACCTGCTTTCATTTACATTTAAAAAAATTTTTTTTAGATACAAAATAAAAAATTTGAAACGTGTGAGAAAAAAAACAGGTTTAATATTTGGGGCCTCTAATTTTTTACATCCTTGGGACCCCAAAGCTTTAAATCAAGCCTTTATAGTTAGACAACGTTTAACATCTATGATTATTTTCATTGTTAAATATTATTTATTTATTTAAGTAATTTAACGTGCACTTAGAGAACGTACTCTTTGTATCAACACATAGTAATTTATATAAGCGAGAGCGAAAGAACTTCTGATTTTCACACAACTTCCAAGGTTCTTTTAAATGCCACAATCGACAAGGGACTGATGGCTTTACTTTCATTCCGAAGGAAGTTGTGCTACGGATTTTAATCGAGCTGTCAAACTCCATAGATATCGGCTGTGTTTGTGTCCACAAACGTTTAACTATTACAGTTGTGTAGAATATTAGCTAGTAATATTATATTATATTATATTTTATAAGCTTATAACGAGGGTAAAATTAATGGGGGAGGGTGTGAATTCAAAAGAAGGGACTTGAAAGAGTGTCGGAAACCATCATCTTCATCACAAAATGTTTCCATCCAACTTATGGCCAGGTCAGTTTAGTAAAACACCTCAATATTATTTCTTCCTCCTTTTATTGCTTTCATTATTCTCCTCCACTTGCACACTTTATCTTATCCGCTCCTCCCATCTATATTTTGGCCTTCCTCGCGGTCTTTATCCTAAATACTTCATTTCCATCATTTTCTATGTCCATCCTCTATACAATTAAACAATTCCTCATCATCTTAGATTAAACAGTCTGAAATATAATTTTGACCTGATGTAACGGTTTAAAAGTGGTAGCAGAGCGTGGTTCCATGGTTCTGGTTCATGGTTCCGTGGTTCTGATTTTGGTTCATGGTTCTATGGTTCAAGGTTTTGTGGGTCTAGAGTCGTGTTGTGAAAATTGAGCTGGTGAGTGTTGACCCATTTGATATAACGTCAGGAATGCCAGGTCTCCACCATGGTTCGGATTCCACGTTAAACTGTAGGTCCTACATTTCACCTCACAATCACCCTACCATTTCACATTAGCGTAAGTGCGTATAACCCGAACGGGTAGTAAGACGCGGTGCTAATAATAATAATAATAATATAACGTCAACTTGTAACTCGTTACACTTCCAAGTCAGCTCCACCATCCAAGTGCCTTGATATCCAGCAATAATAGAGCTAGGTATGATCTAATTTCTTTAACAGCTCTACACTTTGAAAGTAGTAAACATTATTTACAGAATTTAACATTTTCTAATGCTTAAGCCAAAATAAGGTAAATAAATAGATAAGATAAATCTATTTTCACTTTATTCCAGTATTTACCAAGGGCGGCATAATTATATCAATAAAGATTAGCGTGACCATAATACCCCGAGTCATTACTACGTACCATAATAATGAAGTACCAATAAACGAACCCAAAGAGAGCCACGCCCCTTTCACTACTAGCCTTTTTAATGATACGACTCAAGCTAATTAAATGAAAATACTTCGTGAAACGTGGTGTATCTAGCTTTGGGTAATGTGGGAACAATGCTAGTTGACACTCACTAACGACTTGTAAACTCGTTTAAACACACATCGTTACTGTTGATATATATAGGAAGAACATGAACAATTATTAGACTAAAGTTTTTAGGAAGGTTAACAAACAATAATTGTTCTTTAAAGTATTTAATGTTTACTTTCTGAATCTGATAATTATATTTTCACACAACTTATAAAATGACATATATATAAAGTATAACACAAAATCCAGACCTACCCCGCCCCCTCAGATTCTAATTCATAAGATTAGAATGTAAGTTCATATTTGGCCATGCTGGGAATCGAACACGGCACCTTGAGTTCAGTGGGTGGGCCCAATACTAACTGAGCTTAGGTGTTGGATAAAAACCTCTTAAATTGTTAATTTATATGATGAATTTTTGCTCGCACCTCATCTTTCTACCCGTTCGGAGCGATTTGAATTTAATAACACCAAAGTGGTGAAGTTAGAGAATGTATCCTCATTTGATTGGATGAATTATGGAAAACCAAGTAGGAAAATTGACCTTCAATAAACCTTGTTGGGATTTTAAATCCCATATCTTTGTCAAAATGGAGCCGGACTAGACGACACTAGCGTTAAGTTGCATGACGACTTGTGTGTATGATACATTTTATTTTATTTTTATTTATTTCACACCGCATATTACTACCCGTTCGGGCTATAAGCTTTAAGTACTAGTTACTCTAATGGATTAGGAATTGGGAAGGTTGAATTAGAGGACGTGAACCCGCATTTGCGTGGAGGAAGAGTGGAAAACCATTTAGGAAAAACCACCCCGAGTTCGCCCGACCGATATTCGAACATTGATCTCCCCGTCCTCGGCGGTCGAGCTTAACACGACTAGCGCGTTAGCCAACTACGCCAACGAGGCGGGTGTGTATGATAAAGACTTGAAGAGGGTAAATATATAGTTTAATCTAATTTCAAGCTGTTAATTTAATACTATTATTAATGTTAGCACCGCGTCTTACTACGCATTCGGGTTGTACAAACTTGCGCTAATGTTGTAATGGTAGGGTGATTGTGAGATGAAATGGAGGACCTACAGTTTAACGTGGAATCCGAACCACGGTGGAGGCCTGGAATTCCACATATTCACAAGTTGTGATTAATACACGTCTTGTCAGAGGCGAAGGAAGGGTTTGGTAATCAGATAAATCTGTGCCGGGACCGAGGATTGAACCCAAGACCCCAGCACAGAAGTCTGACACCTTACTCCTAGACCACCAGGTCACCAATTTAATACTGACTTTTATTTAAATTTTTGTTTTTATATTAAAAAAAATAAGGTTTTACTTGATTTTTAAATATTTAAAGTATTTTATACTTAATCTAAAATCTATATAAATGCATCCAAGGTCTTTAATGTAATAATATGCTATATGCCTTTGTTAAATGCATCAATTAAGCTAGATCACAAGTGTAATACCAACCTAATTAATAAATAAGATTTGAACCTTGACCGTCACGTCATAGGTAATTTAATTTATCGTGATACTGATGCCACAGAATATGTGACAACCGAAACGACTTAGTGAACATTCCTAAAAAAACAACCAAATGCTGAAGTTGTTTGACCCAATCTTATTTTTAGAATCCAATCTGGGCTAAACGTTTATGAATTAAATAAGCTAATGGGTCAGGGCTGAGGAAAGTCGAATTTATAGGAGTTATTGGAAATGGTATGAAAATATCAATTAACGATTTAAATACATTGTACATATCTTAAACGCAAGGTAAGATTGTTCATAAATGTTTTTACAACCTTGATAATATTAATAACACAGATCATCTACGTGTTTATTTCATTCGTTTTGTAGGACAAGGCAAAGTAAAACAAAACACAGTGGAATATTTAGAAGGCATCTTCTATATTTTTTTTTATCAAGATTCGTCTACAAAATGCTCTATTGAGTGTATGAAATGACTCAAGTTCCAACAAGTAGTGTAACCGCATTTGCATTGATAGTGAGAGTGGGAAACAATCTAGAAAAAACAACCCTCTTTGTACCCAACCGGGATCGAACCACATTTGCCCCTTTATCAACTGTCTAGTCTATTGCGAGTTTAGCACCTTAGACCATGCGGAAACCCAATCAAGTGGCTAACTCATAAGTACTATATTGTTTTTAATTTAATATTTATAAACACAATGTTAATCTCTTGTTGCTTTAATTTTACAAAACTATTCAAATACAGAATAAGGGCATGCGTATGTGGATATAAAATAATAAGACCTAAAGTCCAAACTCCTCAACAAAATTTCTTAACTTCACTGGATCTAGCTTAATAATCTCTAACTTCACTGAACTTAATTTTATAACTCCTAAATTTATTTGACCTAAAAGAAATGGACTGAAAAACACTGGACAGAAAATTTATTTTTTATATATTTCTTTAAAAGTTATGTATACTAAAATTTATATCTAGTGTAATAATGTCCACTGCATGTCATCCGAGAATATACTCAATATTGTCATTAAATATTTACAGTGCCGGGTAATTCATTGGCACAGAATCAAAACTCTTTCGATTTAGAAACCACTCTAGAGTGTTCATTAAACATCTATAGTATTCAATCATTATGTATATAAAAATATAAATTAATTATTAATTATACAATTATTTGTTACAATTATGTGTCACGTAGAGATTATAGCATGTACAATTTGGCTCACGAAACAACTTCCGTACGAAGCAGTCCACCCCTTTTCTATCTACCCTTCTTTCATTATAAATCATGTACATGCGCAGATTCCGTTTCCGGTCGTGTACTCATTCCCCTTACTCTCTTAACCGTCCTTCCGCCCAACCCTATTTTTTTTAACATCCTCCTTCCATCGTAGGCATACAACATTAGTGGGAAGAGACGTGGTCATTCGAATGAGATAACAGGATTATATTTGTTGAGACTTGAAAGTTAAATTCGTTTGCGTGTAGTGGTTGTTTCGAATGAAGTGGTAGATCTTTTATTATTATTGCTTGCTTTTTTATATACATGATTTTTTTGGACCATGTTTACTTTCTATCATTTTTATTCATAACCCATGGGGTTCACTTTCATATGTTTCATTTTATATTTTTTAAGGATGGACAAGAAAAAATAAATTTGACAGAACGACATTAATTTGCCCTCATAAACATTCAAATCATATGCAACGCTTTTTTTTTTATTATTATAGCTTGGGTGAGAATAATTAAAAATGTAATATCAACCATTGTAAGCGTTAAGCATCGCAATGAAAGATAGTACAAATTAAAATGTAATGTTACGACGATAAATTAATTATTTATATCATGCCCAAGGATGTATAGCTGGTGCCTGCCAATTTAAAAAATGTATTTAGTTCACTATATAAGATGCTTCTTTCCCGGACTTTTGGTTGTGTATTTGGAGAAGTTGGTTTTAAGTATGGATTTTGGGCTCTAGTCTAGTTGGTGTTAAGGAACATTTGTACAATTATTAATATTATTATTAGCACTGCTTCTTACTACCCTTTCGTGCTATACGCACTTACGTTAATGTGTGAGGTGATTATAAGATGAAATGGAGGACCTACAGTTTAAAGTGGGATCCAAACCACGGTGGAGGCCGGAAATTACACACATTCACAAATTGTGATTAATACACGTCTTCACAGATGTGAAGGAAGGGATAAGCAATCAGATAAATCTGTGCCGGGACCAAGGAATTAACCCCGGACTCGAGCACAGAAGTCTGACTTCTTACACCTAGACCAGCAGGTCACCGTGTTTGTACTATTCATGTATGTATTCCTTCTAATACCTAGTTAGTAAATATATAGGTGCTAGGTTTGGGTGTATAGTAATTTACGTATTGTTCTAGGATAAGATGATTTAAATTTGTATGTTGATAGAACTGTATGTTAATAAACTGAAAGTAAAATAATAAAATACAATTTATATTCTTATATCTTTTCACATATAGCTATCTATATCTTAGTAACAACAGTAATTTTGTTTTAGGAGGTAAAAATACTGAAAGCACGTACTATCAACAATTTTTTTAAACAAATCTAAAGAATATGCCCACTTAACGGTTATTAACTTTTGTAATCTACATTAATTTCTTGATAACATTTGCTTTTAACGTTTTTAAATGTCACTAGATAATATGTTAATAATATTTTATTATTAACTTTAGTCAATTAGATTTGCTTTAAATATTTATTTTCTCCATTGTCATGCCGATAATATTGTTGCTAATTTTGTTCAGGGCGTCGATACTGTCATTGTTATTGTTATTTTTGATGCATTGCATAAAAAGTTATGGATTTCAATCAATCATAAATAGGAATGTAAATTTTAAAAAATGAGATTTTCATAAATAAATATTTATTTTATTTTTAAAGGTAATTTATTACTGTAATAATAGTATATATAAAAAAGTCAATTTGACACTCAAAACATTTATCTAATCGTCTTCATCTACCATCATAACTTCGTATGTAATGCTTATGGAACCCGTTAGAACTAAGTAAGAATTATGAAAATAATGACAATAACAATAAAAAAGTTAATACAATTTTTTTTACTAACTTTGATGTTATATATGTTCTCAAAACACCGGGACAATATCAATGTTTGGATTAAAAATTTTAAAAAATGTCAAATAATATCATGCCAATGTGAATCGTCAAAAATAGCCATTCACCATTTTATTCTTATGCGTCAATAATATGTCCACTACTAATATTTCGGTGAGATAACCCACCTTAAAAAGGTCGAAGCCGGCCGCCAGACTGGCTTCTCCCACCACGTCACCACTTCTCCATTCGCACACACGACCACCCGAAGCAAAAAACACACCGGTTTTCATACGTGTTTTTTAGGTATTAAATCGGAATCCTGCTTACATTTCATTATATGGGGGTTGTAGATAAACTCTTCGCAAACAAATAGCGCTTTAAAAAATCACTCTATGACCAATATTAACCGCTTCTAAGCCATTTATCGGGAACACCTGTTTTTAGATACTCACGATTTCCTCAAAAGTTTATGATTATTTTTGCACGAAATTTTATTTCTAGGTATGCACCAATATGAGATAAAATTTAAGCCCCAATACAAGTTCCTGTGACGATTAAAACTCCTGTAATTAAGTGTCAAAAAATGGAAATTTATCAAGATTTTGATTTTTTATTGACAAAAGTTGTAAACCGATTTTAATCTACCAAGGCTAAATGGCAGTCTTGATGTCCTCATAATAAAGTAAAAACAATAAAAATAATAGAATATGCCATTTTGGTTAAGATATCTTCAAATTTACTTCTCTATTTGTGTCAAAATAAAATTACACTAAATTTCGTTTAAGAATTAATAAAGGGAACCAATGTAATTGTCGAACTTTACTGTCAAATTAAATTAGTGAGTATACCTTTCTTAGTTAACTTTTTAAATAAAAAATACTTATTTTAATAAACCAGTTTTGTAGAAAAATATTTAACACTTATATTTTATTTTAACAAGGCAATGTTTTTAAAACAATTATGTGCTTTGAACAATACAAGTATCACCTTTACGCCTTTCGAGAAAATAACGCAGGGAAAGAAATAATTAGAAGAATACAGCACGTAGGATGTAATTATAGCGCTTGTAAAAGCCGAGGAAGCCTTTTTTCTAATTGGTATGATACAAGTAAAGTGGCCGTGTTAATTACGCGCTCAATTTGTACAAACTGTTTCTTGCGCAGTGTGCAGCCCCGGGTATTGTTGCAGGGTTCTTAAAACACTTGTTGGTAACAGTGGGACAAGAGGTATTTCCATGAAATAACTTAAAGAGGGTATCTCACGACTCAAGTATTAAGGTTTCCGTTTGAGAGAGTTTTGTTGTTAAAAAAAATATTGGAACAAACGAGTGGTCACTTAATATTAGATAAAAATAGAACAATCATACAGCTAGGCTGAAAATAGTTAAACTTGGACTTGTCTAATGATGAGGCTAGGATCCATTCAGCATAATGTATTTTTCCCTCTTTTATATTGTAGTCCTAGTAATATTTTTTATTATAATGATTTTATGCTATTAAGGTACAATTATTCTCTTTGGAAATAAATTAACTCGATTCTAATCTTTTACTTAGTTATAAGAAAGTACATTAGAGAAAGTGATATAATTATCAAATATTTAAAGGTATTGGATTTTGCGTAACACTTTAATCTTAATGTCTTATGAAGGATTTGTATATATATTTTTAACATGAATTTGTAATCAGTATAAATATACATTTTTTATTAATATAATCCTCCCTTATTTATTGGTTTTCATGATGAACTCTACACGCCACCATGCAGAGAGTGAGAAAATTAAAACTTTACTTTGTAAACAAAATATTTTTCCAGTGGTTTCATGTCATAAAATAAAAAGTGTTGACTCATTACTTGAGTTTATTTAAAACTCTGATAAATATTGTAGTACCAATAAAAAAAGATCAATTGTATGTTTTTTTTGGTGTAGTTGCACTTTTATTTACATCCACCTAGTAAGGTTAATAATTATGTACAAAAGTGTTGAACGATATTATAATAACGTGGTTAGTTCAGAAAAATTACTAAACTTATTTCCGTCTACAGCTGGAAGATAAATGGTTTTATTGGGTCTTTTATTTCTTTGTGTGAAAAAGTTTTCATTGGTAAACGCTCCTCTGTGGTTAGATTGAATAATATATCCTACATTGCTTAAAGTTTACTCACAGCAGCCATATTTTCAAGCAAGTTAAGATTTATTTTAGAATTCAGAGCAATACACCGGCTTTCCTGATTCGTTTAAAGGTTTGTAAAGGGAGAGGGGAGGGGCATAGAATATGAGTTTAGGTCAAAATGCTTTCAGTTTATGTAACAAAATTCCTTTTATGTTCAAATTAAATTTTAAAAATCTTTAATAAATAAATTTAGATAAATCTTCTCCTCATACTAAACTCAACAATAATATTATTGAATTTTGTCTTCAACATAGTTGTATTAGAGCCAAAAACCTTTAATAAAAATACGTGTTCAAGTTCCATAATATTAATAGCAAATAATGAAGAACCATTGAAATTACTGAACATATAAAAGAAAATTAAACTATACCTATCTTATGAACAAATATTTCATTTATTTTGGGGAAAGTTTTTTGTAAGGTTATAAAGAATGAAAAAATAATAGCTTTAACATAAACTCACTTCCATACCAGATTTAATCAACTATTTTAGGAAAACATTTAATATAAAATCTTAATGGTTTACTATTTCATATTAAGTGTTCTTATATAAACGTCGATTTCATAAAATAAACAAGCCAGGCTATAATAACAAGAGAGTAACCATTGAAAACAGCACACCAACGAGACTATAGAAAAGACGAAACAAGCTCCATTCCCTGAGCTTTATCTATCGCCCTTTCTATTGTATTCCTCCCGTCCGTTGCTTGGAAGACAAATTAAATTCAACCCCTAGAGGCTCGGATGAGACAAATCAGGTTAAATTTAGAGAAACTTCCTTTACTCCACCTCCAAACCTTCTACTAGATGACTTTACATTCTGCACCCTTTTCTTCCATGTGATACTAAGTTTGTCCCACTTGAACCTATTTCTAGCTCTTGGAATAACATTCGTGTTCAACAAACATTACCTTTCGTCAGGGAATGAGTACAGACGTACTTGGGAGTGGGTTGGACTAAATTTAATAGATGAAAGATTGAATAGTGTGTGTTTGTAGTAACATACTAAAATACATTTAAACTAACAATAACAGACGAGTAATCTTGCGCTTCACTTGGGTAAAATCAACAGTAGTCTGAGAGGTACTTTCTAATTTGGCTCCACTTTGTTTGAACAGGTCACTGAAGGATGCGGTTTGACCAGGAATTGAGAGCACTGATTACACAGTGAAATTTTAACTCCATTAGAGAATCACCGTTCTATTCATATCCACAAGTAATCATGTTTGGAATATAGAGCTGATTGTTACGAGAAATTTATCAAATTTGTTGAATAAGATTTAATAATACTTATTATCTTGAATTATGCGATTGTTTTGCCCGTATAAAACCTCTCTGTAGAGTGTTTATATCATGCAATTCCTTCTTCTTATTTTCATTTTGAACCAATCGCTTAAATGATTATTCGAAAATTATCAAATTTTAAAATAATTATCATTTATCATTTACTTTATAGTTATGGTAAATTTAAAATTACAGCTCAAGGAATGGTATTATTAAATATAATTTTTTAATTAAAACAAAATCCATTAAACCGTTTTGTCTATATCCGAGGCCAATCATATTATCCTAATAAAAGATATTCACGAATTTAAAGCATGTCTATTTTATAAATTCTTCTGTCTGGCAAATAAAGTTTTTGTAACTTTACTAAAATAGTGTTTATTATTATTATTAGTACCACCTCCTACTACAAGTTCGGTTTATACGCACTTACGCTAAAGTGTAGTGGTAGGGTGATTGTGAGATGAAGTGGAGGACCGACAGTTTAACGTGGAATCCGAATCACGGTGGAGGCCTGGCATTCCTCACATTCACAAGTTGTTATTAATACACGACTTGTCAGAAGTAAAGGAAGGGTTTGGCAATAAGATAAATTTGTGCCGCGACCGAGGATTGAACCCCAGACCACCAGCATGGAAGTCTGACACCTTTCCCCTAGACCGCCAGGTCACCATAGTGATAATTGAAACTACTTATCGTACTGTAAAAATCTGTTATTTAAAGGTTTATGGATAGTTGTACTTTGTGGTTTTTAGTAACTCTCGCACTGTTTGGAAATTACAATACTACCCTTAACAGAATGCTTCTTACAAAATCTTAACTGAGATTGTATTCTGAAATATGTATGATGTATGTTATATTTTTCTCTTATTACTTTGATTTTAGTATACAACCCAGTTTTTTTCAGTAGTTCCATAAAATACGTAACTACAAACAAATATTAAAACATAACATAAAGCCCTATACAATCAGATTGAACAAATATAATTGCATGGTGGGGAAACAATAGAACGCATGATTAAATTTCCTACTATGATGTATTAATAGGAGACTAGAATTATAAAACTGTTATGTTTAATGGCTTTTAGAAATAATTAATTATAATTTTAGAATGTCAAATTTTACAAAGGAAAATTAAATTATTTAATAAATTTATAGTTAGAAAATACATTAAAGTATATTATATTATATATCAGTATATGACCTATAAACTAGACTTCTACAGAATAATATGCATTAGTTTTACAATCAGCCACAGAGTTAAGAATAATTATATTCACTCATTATAAACAAATAGAAAATTTCTTAGTCACTTCCATTTGGAGTTGAGTCAAGGTCCCTTAGACACAAGTCAATACACTATAACCATCAATCTAATAAGATAGTGAGCGTCATTATTATTTTAAGAGAAAATATTAAAATCTACTCCTATTACTGGCCAATTAAAATTGCAATTTTATATAGGGAAAATATTTTAAAACAATATGTTGAAATAAAATTGATTTAAATAAATGTTCCTTAATTTTTTCTATGAAATCAATGCTATTATAAAAATAATCACAACCATTTTGATCATGCAAATTAAGTATTTATCAGATTGCTAGGATAAGAAAAGCATAATTTTAGTGATGTATGTCAGTTGGAGGACCAAAAGCTTTGTAATGTTAATGGCTGTTTTTTTTTAAAAAAGTCCATGCTTTTATTAGGCTACTTAATATATGTATTGTGGTTTTAAACATCACATTATATAATCAAATATTACATTGAATACGTATTCGTCCTTTCATATACGGTTTTACAATATGAAATATGAAAACATTTATTTAAAATGATTAAAATAAAACCATTTATCCCTAATAATTTTTTTAAATTTACTTCAGTTGATTCCGTCGATAACATCTAAATATATTGATGCTTAAACCCTATATAATTTAGATTTATTCTATATTCATCGTCCCTACCCTATTATATTGGCGTAGTTAATTACGGATAGCCTTAACGAGTGGGTAAGGTTGGCGCGAAAACATAAAGGAAAACATTTATTTTAAACCTATAAGATTTTTTTTTTGTTTCTTTAGAAATAATTTATATACACTTAAAAAGTATATTCTTTATTAATCTTAATAGAAACAAATTATTTAAAGTAAGTATAAGAAATATATAAAACTATGCATTTTTAAGCTTTTACTACACAAAATAAAAAAATAAGTATATATTAGCACCACGTCTTTCAATTTGTTCAGCTTACACGCATAATTAACTAATTACGTTAATGAGTTAGGGAGGTGAAGACGGTTGAATTTAGAGGAGGTGTAGCCACATTTGAATGGAGGTAGAGTGGAAAACTATTTTGGGAAACTACCCCCAGATCATCCGACCTGGATTCAATTCCCTATATAACTGTCATCATTAGTTTAACCCAACACGAGAGTGACGCCTTAGATAGTGCGTTCACCGATGCAGGTTAAGATTATATTGAGTAAAAATTTACATTCACAATCTGTTATTCATGTTATTTGAAATTAAAACCGTCTTTTTAAAGTGGAACCAACAAACCAAAGACTTCCCATTGGCCTTGCCAATGCTCACAACCAACATTACATATAGAGTCGCACAAAGATAAAGTGGTCGCGTTATTAAACTCTCGACCGCGTACGGGGTTAGACCCATCGCTTATTTTACACCCACAGCGCATCTGTACGAAGTTCTCTACCCGCCCGACCCTCTGCCCTTAACCCCTTACCCCGTCCTAACCCCCACACTTACTGAACCCCCTCCTGATTTGTCCCCAAAAACCCTTCTCATTCCATCCCCATTTCCGTCCCTTTAAACCTCCATTATTAGCCC